>JAFVLL020009136.1:81124-115124 GCA_021397915.2 Tor tambroides
GGCAAGCGCCATTCTCCCCTCTCCGAGTCCCGTGCTGTTGTTTATAATGGTTTATTAATCAACTATGTACTAGAATCCTTTCACAGCTTGAGTTTTGCATGCATAACATCTTCTCTTTTCTGTTTTACAGCACCGGTGAATCCTGATTGGAGTGAGTATTTTTACATAATGTATATATTTTTTATTTCTATATATATATATATAAAAGAATATATAATATAGCCTTTGGCTTTTGGTGTTAAGCATCAGTAAATGTTCTACGTGATCTCAGTATTCATTAACATTTATATGTATGATTCTAGCATACACTAACGTCCGTAAGATGTTTTAATGTTTTGAAAGAATTATATTCTCCAAGGCTGTGTTTCATAGATCAAAATTAGAATTAAATATTTTTACAATTTAAAAAAATAAATAAACTACATTTTAAAATGTCATTTTGATGGCATGATGGCAGATGGTTCTTTCAAAAATCATTTTAATATCCTGATTTGGTGCTCAAGTAATGTTTCTTATTATTATCATTAATTCATATTATCATGTTGAAAGCGGTTGTGCTGCTTAATATTTTTGTGGAAACGGTGATACAGCAATTTTTTATGATTCTTTGATGAATAGAAATATCAAAAGTATAGCATTTATCTGAAATAGAAATCTTTTGTAAGATTATAAATGTCTATATTGTTGCTTTTTATCTAATTAATTCATTCTTGCTGAATAAAAGTATTAATTTTGATCAAAACAAATAATTACGGACCCCACTATTGAACAGTAGTGTATGTATGAATGACTTTTACAAATTGTAAATATTTGAAAGCTATCCTATCCTTGTGTTTTATAAGTGTGCAAAAAAATCATTTAACACAGTTAATGCATATATCAAATTTGGCCTTTAACTTTTCATTTTATTCCATTTCATCTGTGTGGATTCTAATGGTCAGAAATATTGTACACGCACAGTAAATGATTGAAACATATTTGAATATAACACCAAGAAAGGTTGACTTATTTCAAGAATGTTAAAGAACTCTGATGACAAATACAGTCTTAAGAAGATTTGTACAAATGTTTGTCTCTAAAGATCTTAAAAAGGGCATGTTTTAGATGCTCTTCAAGTATCTGACTAAACATCCAAAAACAAATTTATATATAGCTTTGTTAGATGCTCTTTCTGCACAGTCTTCATTGTAATGTTTCTCTGCTGAACCATCCATAGCTAAGTTTCACTGCGGCTTTGAAGAGGACACCATCTGTATGTTCATCCAAGATAAAACCGAGGAGTTTGATTGGACAAGACATAGTGCTGCCACCAGGGACACTAAATATACACCCAACACTGGGCCCAGCAGCGACCGTACCGGCTCTAAACAAGGTATACTGCACACGTGCCACTCAATATTAAATCAAGTTAAATATAAAAATGTAGATTTCAAACTACACCACTATCACACATCACATAATTCAAATATTCACAAATAATTGAATGAATTGTCATTCATCAGTGTGGGTGGATGTTGAGTAAAAGGATATATCGTAAGCAAAGTGAAGGCTTGTGACTTGTAGAGAGGGGCTAATAGCATTAGCGTCCAAAGGCACTTTCAATTTCTCATGTTGCTAAAGGGGTGCACAGGCTGGCTTTTGATTGGACACCGTTTGGGGGAAGATGCTCAGTGCGTTCCATTAGCTGCACTTTCAGAGAAATGGTGTCAGTCATTAAACTTGACATCGGATCATGACAGTGCCGGTGTGCAACTGGATAATTTCTTTGGGTCAACACATCACTAATGCAATCAGCTTGTCGAGTACTTTGGTAAAGTAGTGGACACTGGAAAATGCAAGTCATAAGTTCAGGAAAAAAAAAAATGGTACGATGCTTATTTAATCTATATATTGAAGTGGGTTTTATACAGAGAGTGCTGCAGGGATGACGTCATTTTTGTAGGCCTACTCAGAAGTTAGCATCACACAACTAAAAGCCAATAGAATTTTTGGCTTATTGCAGAAAATTATCAACAAAGTTTGTGATTCTTACACGTTTTGTTCATCAAGACAATCTACACAAACAAACACTTTTATGACAAAACATAAAACCTTTTATAAATTTTGAAGCCTAATCGGCAGAAGTTAATAGGTAACGTTAGAACTACACCACAGTAACATGACTTAATTAAATATGACCTCCATTAAGCTTCCGGCAACTCTTTAAATCTTTAAATCTACAAATAAGAAAGTTTGAGTTAGAATAGTTTGGAAGAAGTCAAGAATAACCACAACGAGGCTGTAAATGCAAACTAGTGAGTATATGAGTTTGCTTTTTTAGCATCATGATGTTTAATGTCCCTGACAATCTCTGTAGTCCCATTTAGCCACTTAATAGCAACTTCCTTTTGTAAAAGGTTAAAAAAAAAAAATCACAAAATGGGGTATTAATCATATATTTTTTCCTAGAATAGAATGTTAAAATCTTTTCAACTGTGGGGTGATGAAAACGGAAGTGCTAAAATGCTAACTTATTTCTGGGTTTTAGGACTTATTCATGTAGCACTTTGTTAATATTTCAATGAATGGATATGGGTTTGACACGTGAAAAAAAAGGTCAATAGCTCCTTAAGTCACTCTGACCTGATATAAAAAAAAAAATATGGAAAAAATCTGTCTTTTAAAAGGCTATGAGAAATGTGAATTGAAAAATCATTTGTCCTGTGCTAAAAAGTCACTGAGATCTTATTGATTATTTATAGTCAGTGCAGAGTTCAGTGGAGGTGTATTGAGGCTTGGAGAGCTTAGCCTGATAATTTAGCTGATTTGAGCCGCTGTATGATATTGATGCTACACAATTAATGTGCCAAATTCAATTCATTTTCTGGATTTGTTGTATATGTGTACTCTACTGTTTAAAGGTTTGGGGTTAGTATGCCTTATTTAATACATGTTTTTCAGCAAGGATGCATTAAAAGATTAAAAGTGACAGTAAAAACATTTATAATGTAACAAACTTTTTCAAAGAATTATGAAAAATGTATATCAGTTCCCACAAAAATATTAAGCAGCACGACTGTTTTCAACATTCAAAATTAGCTTTGCCATTTCAAGAATAATTTACACTTTAAAATATATTCAAATAGAAAAGTTATTTTAAATTGTAATAATATTCCACAATATTCCTGTTTTTACAGTATTTTTGAAATAAATGCAGCCTTGGAGAGCATAAGAGAAACATTAAAAATTCTTACCATCCCCAAACTTTTGAACGATAGTGTGTGGGTTGCCATCATCAGTGCATTTTTAGGTATTTCTGCACTTTGTACAGGTTTCTACATGTACATTGAGACCTCACGACCACGTCTGGAGGGAGACAAAGCACGACTGTTGACTCCATCCTTCAATGTCGCCCCTAAAAACCCCTACGGGAATGTGGCCACCAACCCAACATACTGCTTCAGCTTCTACTACCACATGTATGGGAAACATATAGGTGGGTTACTGTTAGCACAGTACATCATAAAGAGTCCTGATGTGATCAACTGTGCGGAATGTATGCAAATGACTTGTTTTAATAGTGCCTTCTAATTAGTGTTCATGTGCAGCCAGCTGTAACCTCTACAACTACACTCTGTTTGACATCACAACTCTATTGTTCAAATGAGAGCTTGATGACCTGGTCAGTCAGCAACACAGTCAATATCAGGCAGATACTAGAACAGTCTCACTTTCTAGATTTCAAGATGAAATAAGATTGTACATCTAAATGCCAGGTTCTGTCATGAAACTAGATGCCGCAGGCTGATAGGTTGTTAACGCAAATTGATGATATTGACAGCGTTAAACTACTTGGCACAAGCTGATTGGTTCATGTTGCATATGCAGCCAATGAGCTTGCCGCTCTAAATTTAAATGGCTGTTCAGCATTCACTAGAGCAGTTCGCAATGAGCTTTCAGAGTTCCTCTGAAACCCTCCACCATCCCCAGCTCCACCTGTATAGATCTGCTACAGGTAATTATATATGCTATTTGTGCAGCAGCAGCATGTCTTAAATACTCTCAGCACCCTATCAGTGTATGTATTGGCAGTAGTGAGTTCCTGTACTTCCTTTGCAGCAGCAGCAATTATCTACAACAACAGCAATAACCAACAGCAGCAGCAGACTAGATCATCTATTCCACCAAGACCAAATACATTAACATTGTCATATCCATTACATGCTAAAATCTTCAGAGAGTTGTCATGATAGAACTGCTTTCTGGTTAGATACGTATAAAATATCAACATAAGAACAGCTTCTAAATTTTTTTTTTAATGTATAAACTTTTTATGTACTGTATAAATGAATATACAAATGTTTTCAAATCCTATAAGGTTTATTGAATATTAAATTCATGGAATTTTGGTTGACTTTTCTCATAATTTGATTATTTCTCATAATTTTATGTCACACAAGTGCAGCTTTATATCTATAACAACATTGTCACTGATGCAACTTAAATATCTTAAATATCATGTTATAAATGTGACTCAAAATCTTTATTTTCTAATTTTAAAAATTATCTAAGGATTTCCTGATTTATGTTTTAGGTGCTATTTTACATTATTATTATTATTATTATTATTATTATTATTATTATTATTATTATTATTGAAACAGGCTTCCATATAAATCTGTCTTGAAGTTGCCACTTTATTTCTCCTAATTCTGATCTCACAGTTTCATCTTCAAAACTAGATTTTAATTGGATTGTAATTTAGACTTGAGAGATGTCAAAATTGCCTTTATATGTCACAATGCAACTTTTTTCTTATTTTAAACTTTATCTGAATTCATTTTTTTATATTTGATTTTTTACTCTGAGGCAGAAATTGCCATGTTTATGCGTTAACACGCTAGTCAGAAAATAGCAGTGTACACTTTGGCCTTTTCTGGGTTGGAAAACCTTGCTATTAAAGTTTTCTAGTGGGCTGTAAGTGCTGTAAATGATTTAGACCAATAACTCAATTTGTGCTATATGGATACATTTCTATAGTTCCTTTTTTCATGCTCACTTTATGCTGTTGCAGTTGAGCTGGACATGCAGTTGCACTTCTGGGGTAGTGATGACCTCCACAGCCCCTCAGACAAGCTTGTAACTGCAATTTTCTGCTTCACAAAGCTGTGTGCTTTTAGAATAGAAAGCGTGGAGCTAATTCCAGCTCACCAGGGTCTTCTCTTCCTGGCTTTTGACACGTGGTCTCATCGGGCGTCTGGGGTTAAAAATCCATGCGCCCAACAAGATCTTCTGTCTGGCTGCACAGAAAAGAACCGAGACAACATGGTTAGATGGCTGTTTTGATATAAAAACCTACCCAAGTGCTTTTAAAGGTGCACTAAAATCAATTTTTGTGTATGTTGCTCTAGCCTGTATTCCAGTCGTCTTTGACTTATACGACACCTAGTGGTGTGGATGCAGCATCATGCAAAAGTTATCAGTTACAGATGCTATCCTATAAATGCAGTATTCTCAGTCAGCCATAACTGATTTATTACACAAGTGAAAGTGCCCAATAACAGGAATGGTTACTCAAATAAAGTGAACAACATTTAGCTGTTTATAAAATCTCAAACAGTTATTCGAGTACTGATATGCCTAGAGTCCGCACCTCATTTTCAAAAGTACTATTCATTTCTTGATGTGTAAAATGTTTTAATGAGGGAAAAAAATGACACCATTAAAGAAGAACAAAGTAGCAACAAGGTTTTTTTGTGTTGTTTTAATGTTCCACTCTGGTTAAAGGTTTTTTTTTTCCCCAGAAAGCTTATCTTAGCATTAATAGCATCACATCTCTGTAGCAGTAGTCTCATTGTCTCCTCATTTGCAAGGAAATGAACATACCATTTGGCCGAATCCCAAACATCTGAGAGAGTAATACAGATTTTCTTCCTACTTTTCCTTTCATCAGCGTAAAATTAGAGTGTAGCAATTACGTGCCATATATATAACAACAGCAGTGATTGTGTTCTGAACAGTTTTATGATTGATTTTTGCTGGAGATGAAGATGAGATGAGGTCTCTTCAAGGTCACTGAACCGTGCAGTTGCTATGTAACACAGAGGAAGGGTTCAAAAGACATTATGTAGTTAACTGGCCATATTGTGGCCATAAGGACTTCTACTGACACTGAGTGCATCTGCCTTTTTCCAGGAACATTAAATGTGTATTTGAGGCAGAAGAGCCAGACGGGTCAGGATACATCTGTGTGGACCCTGAGTGGGAACCAAGGAGACCGCTGGAGGCAAGCCAGAGTTAACATCAGTCCCACATCCTCTTTTCAGGTGCCTCTTTCTGCTTGATTTCTTCTTGCATAATAATACACAAATAATGATAAAACAAAACTATAATAATATTATATGATACAACATGGACACTGTTATTCTAATTTATAATATCTGTTATTTAATATGCGTATTATTTTAATATGTTTGCATTCAGAATGAAATGAAAAGCCACTTCAGAGTGAAAATGTTTTTGGCTTTATTTTCCCATTCATTCATTCATGTAGATTGTTTTGGAGGGTATACGTGGTTCTGGCATTGAAGGGGATATTGCTATAGATGATGTGACCATAGAGGAAGGAGAGTGTCGAGACCCCCCACCCAGTAGTAGTGAGTATATTGGACAAGAGTTTTTAAAGCAATTACAGTATTTAAGCAATGGCTTTTGAGTTTATTGCAACAAAACAGAAAAAAATACAAAAACAATTGTGATTAATGAATTGAATTAATACATCTCATTTATTAATATTTATCAGGTTATGTAAAAAAAATTGCTATACTATAGTTTAAAAATTTGGGATCAGTAGGATTTTTTTAATGGTTTTTTATGCTTGCCAAGGATACATTTATTTGATTAAAACAGTTGAGCTGAAACATTATTCAAATTTAAAATAACTCTTTTGTCTTTTAATGTCTTAAAATGTAAAAGCTGAATTTTCAGCAGCCATTACTACAGTCTTCAATGTCACATGATCCTTCAGGTATCAAAGTCTTATATATTTGAAATAGAAATCTTTTGCAGTATGATAAATGTCTTCTTTTGATCAGTTTATTCAGCATTCTTGTCGAATGCAATTATTAATATCTTTCCAAAAAATGCT
Organism: Tor tambroides; assembly: GCA_021397915.2. Taxonomy (NCBI): domain Eukaryota; kingdom Metazoa; phylum Chordata; class Actinopteri; order Cypriniformes; family Cyprinidae; genus Tor; species Tor tambroides. The sequence continues at coordinate 88,251 of JAFVLL020009136.1, forward strand.
TGCTGAATACCTGTTTAGTCTCAATAAATGAAGAACACACAACTGTGGAAGAAACTTTTGTGTAGGATCAAAGCTAATGTAACATGAACTGTATTATCTACGCTTTTTTAAATTTTTTCTTATCCATAACAAGATAACCCACAGCTTGAACGACTCTTTTCATGACTAACAGCAAACGTTTACAGTTCATTTTTTTTCGCTCTCTTTTGAATTAAAGCGTAGCACGTTGCAAAAAAAGATGTTCTAGAGATACAGACCGTAGACAAACCTCATTAAACTTCTAGAAGACAGAAGAATAGTTAATCTCTGAATTATTTACACAGAACTGAGAAATGAATATTTGTTCACATCAGTAACTGCATTTGTTCTCGTCTTTATTTCCTCAGAAATAAGATCCCTGGCTTCGCCCGCTGCAGTGCATATATGGCAGCTCTGTCTCACTTTACTTTTGGTCTTGGTTGGCCTCCGAAGGTGACCTCATCACATGGAGGTGGAACCCTGATTTGGCATTCATAGAGATTTTGGCTGACTCGGACTGCCTGAACACAACAACCAAAGATTCATCCCGTCTACACAAAAGGAACGTAGATTTTAGATAAGTGGGAATGAAGAGGAAGCCAGGGAGGGAATCTAAAGCTGGCTAACAGTCCAGTCGAGATCTTGTGAAAAAGCCCATTACTGTTGTCAATGTTAAAAAGAACAGAACAGGTGGATGGTTACAGCAGGACGGCTTGAGAGACTTAATAGGGGAATCTTTCAAAGCACAAAGACATAACATGTATTTCCATCACTACATGCTTTTTGCTTTGTTAAACGTCTGCTACTGTCATCAAAGACCTCATTATGTCACAATACGTAATCATGAACCACACGAAGGAAGCTTCCGAGATGGGAAAAAAACAGTGATGGTATCAAAAATGAATGATCGTTTTTTTTTTCGTTTTTTTTATGTCTGAAAATAGAGATATGTCAAATACAGTCACGCATTTTGTAGGTCCTTGTGCTCTGACGTTGTCGGTTTGACGTGAACATCAGGGCTCCACAAATGTGTGCTGTTTTAAAGGGTGTTTGGGGAATACAATCTCAATGTAAAGTTTGTTTTCGGACAGATGGGGCGTTCATGTACTCGTCCTTTGTGCTTTAACTGATCGAGTTTAACAGACGTTGCCCGTTCTGGGCATTATGTGTTTCATTCATATTTGACGTGTTTTTGTTCTATTAGGTATGTTACCACACTCATCCGAATCGATATTAACAGCTCATCACGCAGCTGACACGACGAACACCGTCTCTCACTGAGAATCATTGAGTTGACCTTTCATTTCAGCACGGCTCTGCTAAACAACAGCTGTAGAGAACTGTTTAACATCACGCTGTACCTGCTGCTAGTGTGGATCTGAATGCCCGACTGTGTCCGCTTGCAGTTGTTTTCTTTAGGTGCGTAAAGATAGCCGTCACCTTCGGACCCTGTTCGCTAAGGAACATGGAGTTGCTGTCTGTAATGAAATCAAGTGCCTTCAGAACCTTCTGTAAAATCATTCTACTGTGCTACTGTATCATCTAGCATTTCCTTTTGGCACGGTTTATAGCGTAAATACAGTACACACGTGAGATGAAAGGTGAAAATCAGAGAGCCACGATGAGAGACGGGTGCCATGTTGCAGCCCATCGCTGATGTCTTGATTTCCACATACTGTTGATAGATGATGACTTATTTTTATTTTGACAGCATACATCCCACCTGCTCCACATCCGACTGATATAATGAAAACAATGGTGGTGGGACTGGACTAAAAGCACCATTGATTCATCAGTAGGACATCTGGGAGCTATTATCACCGGGTGAAAAACAGCCAGGAGGGTCACTATGAAATCCTTCTTCGATCTGATGAAACTTCTGTGCCGCCGAAAAAAAAAAAAAAAAGGCATTTTTCTGACATCCGGAGGACTGAGAGGTATGAAAAAAAAAACTAGTTGGACCTTTAGAGGACCGATGCTCTCACTGTACAAGATGATCAGCCTTGATCTGGATCCATCCAGTTGGATTCGTACAAATGATATTTTATTACTCTAATGAAAATGACTGCTTTTACAGAAACTGAACTACAAACTCTGAACTACCTGAGACCATCCGTTACCTTAACCAGCTGGTTTTTGGACATGTATTGTAAAATCACTTTTCTCATTCATGGCATTCATTTTCGAGGAAGAATTACGTTACTCTCTCTGTTCTGTCAGCCCAAAAATGTTGTTTCAGGCAACAAATATATATATATATATATATATATATATTGTTTTCAACATTTATTCATTTCTAAAAATCCCTTTGCATTACTATATTATGGCATAATTTGAATCTATAGTATGATATTATAAAATAATATCAAATATATGAGATTATATGCAAATACACCTGGTAGGGAGTTCTATGGAAATGATTTCACACTTATGAATATTCAGACAAAGCACAATGTGAAATATTAATGTCAAAATTCAGAAACACAATACCTTCAACACACAATAAGTTGTTTTTTCTCAGTTTTATTAAAGTTACAATCAAGAGGAATAAACTACCGAATACTTTACATAAAGAAAAAAAAGATATTTTACATCTCGGTTCAATAAAAGGCTTTCATGGTATTGTGTGGGTTTTCTTTTTCCTATTTCAGTATATTATCAGTTATGATACTTTCATTAATTAGATGTGCAGGGGGGAAATGCTGTTGTATATGGCGAAGCAAAAACTTTTTGTCATTTTAATTTAATTTTTAAATTTTTATCCTCTGAAATGACTCTTGAGTACTGATTGGATGGGTTCATTCTCAGTATATTGTTTGATGCAATCATTTACCTTGTAGTATGTAAATCTGCTCAAAATACATGATTTCTGTGTTTTTTTTTTTTTTTATTTGACTCAAGCCAGATTCAAACATTCAGGCAGCACTGCACATGTGTGTGGAGATACATTTTGACATTGCATAAAATGAAAGCTTTGAATTTTTGAATAGAGGATGTGCAGTTACAGTTGCGCAAACCATCACTTAACAGAACATTTGCCATCTGAATTATGATAAAACCCATGTGTGGTTGCGCCTAGGGCTTCAAACCCACTTTAAGCCCTTAAAAGTGTCTGCTAAATGAAGTTGGAGATAGACTGCCACTAATCCTTACAAAGACCCTTCTTATTTTGTAGTTTGAGGGGTCTCACCACAGGAGGTCTGGTAGTTTCATCAAAAATAGATTACAGATTCACTTTTGGGCCTTATTTGATCTTCTGCTTACACAAAACACAAAGTTAAGGTCGTAAGAATGTAAAAATGACATTCGCTCTTGCTTTTCAGTTGAATAACAAGCTTATTTACTGATGTTGACAGATATTTCAGCAGGTTTTTATACTCAGCCCTCTTGTGTCAAGATACATCATCCGTTTGCGGGTTTATCGGAACATCTGAAAGGTTGGGTGGCCAAGTCAGAAAATAAAAGCCATTCTTTCTAGGACAAATATTTGCCTGAATGTTTTAACTGTGCAAACTTTTTGCAACCTCTGACCCTTTGTTTAAAAAGAAAAAGATCAACTTCTATCAAGCGTGGAGGACTTTTGCACATAATGCCCTGGAGCTTATGATGTTAAGGATGGTTAAAGACCCTCCATTAGGTTATTTTATAAGTACCCATATGATTATCTGTAATTTATGGTCTGAAAGTCCCTACAAGCAGGTCCATTTGTCACCAGTGACAAGCACACACACCGTAATGTATAAAGCTAAAGGCAACTTTCCCTTCTGCCTTCTAGTGCTGTCATGTGAAATGAGATTATAGCTGAACAGGTTGGACACCGTTCTATATTTATCTCATTAAAATGATTGTATGAGGTGCTAGTTAATAGCTATCATACATCAAATGTAAATGATATTTTTTTTATTTTTGGGGTGGTCTGGGTGTTTTGAAGGGTGTGATTTGTGTATGCTTGTATGTGTGGGCAAAATATTTTCCCATAATCCATTATTTCACAGCGAAATGCTCCAAACAAAGCCAGTACCATCTGTTTCCGTGCCTGCTGTACATTTTCATCTCTATCCTTCTCTCTCCTTGCCCCACTTTCTCTCATGTGAAAATATTAACTTAACATACAAATGAGAAAGCGTTGCCAGGCCAGTGATGCAAACCAACGGAAAAGCGCATTGTTTAAGCAGATTATTGAGAAGAGCTGGACAGATTTTTGAAAATATCCTGAGCATGCTGAAAACACTGGACTCGCAGTGGTACTTCAGGAATATGTTTGCCCGTAATGTGTTTCTTCTAACATTCCCATATCGTTTAGAGCAGAGAGCTGTTCAAGTATCTGTCAATGAGTTTTTAATGACTTCTACATTTATAATCAGGCCGTGTAGCATTCCTTGTCCTGCAAACGCTGTTTTTGTTGGATACCTTTTGTGGCTTTGTTATTTCGGCTTCAATACAGCATTGATCATCGACCTCAGACGTGTACAATGATGACTAAACATTTTTCAAATAGCTCATAATTCAAAAAGCTTCCTATAAAATAAGTGGACCAAACAATCAATAATAATAATAATAATAATACTGGATAGCTTCTAAGCTATTTGAAAAATGCATGTAATCATCATCATTTATTGGGTCACTCAAATATATAGCTTTTATGAAGCTATTTAGAAAAACTGATTATTATAATTAACACAATAACTAACTTTTTTTTTTAAAATAGCTTCATAATAATCATCATTATCATTGTTTAGTCTTGACAAGATTTATTGGTTTATTGGCACTTGTTTTATGGTTAGCTTTTATGAAGTTATTTAAAAAACACAACAGTAAAATATAAATATTAACTATTATTATAATTGCTTCATAAATATAATTTTAACCATTTTTACCATTGTTTTGTTGATGACTTATGAATAGCTTTTATTAAGCTATTTGAGGAACAATTATTAGTGCTTTTTGTGGTGTATATTCATTCTATACTGCTAATAACAATAATATGAAGCTATTTTTTAAAAAAAACTGTGATTAATATAATAATAATAATAATAATAGCTTCATAAACATTTTTGACCATTTCTTTGCTTTCATGAAGATACTGAAAAAACATTAATATTATTAGGTTTGCATTAGTGGATATTAATATTAATTATAATTAATAATGATAATAATAATAGTAGTTAGAAAATTGCTATTTTTGTTTGACTCTTGGTTTAGTTCCTGCAGTACAAAGTGTAGTGTGTTTGGCAGCTCTCTAATCAAAAATTGAAGATTGTATTATATAATACAAGAAAAGCTTTCACCCTCTGTGCCTGGTAGATTCTGCAGTTCAATTAGACTTAAATCCTGTGATGTGTGTGTTCAGTGAAGTCTGAAACACTGTAGGGCCTGAGATTCCATCCACCAGAGATTTCTCTGTGAAGTCCCTGCTTTACACTTCAACAGGCTAACGTCGTCTTCACACACACACACACACACACACACTACAAACCTGAGCCTCTGCCTTTGTTACACACTCTTGTGGGTTATTTCACACTTTGCAAGCTGGGTCTTCTCCAACACAACATGTCATTTTGACTAAGCGCAAGTGACATGGAAGAGAATCATACAAACATTTTATGAAGAGTTTGATAGAACACATATAATGTTCAAATACTATTTCCCCAGCTGATTCTTTAAATAATCTTACAAGCGATATTTGATTCCCTTGTAGACTTTTTATACTTGGAATACAAACAGCCTTACAGGCAGCCGGATGCTTTAGATCACCAAAGTTTCAAGTTCTTCAAGCATTAGAATGAGCTTTAGTTTGGTTTAAAGGGGGAGTGTGTCATCGCTGGGTTAAAATACTTTCTCCTATCCCAGTTTGATGTGTAAAGTCAACAAGTAATTAGTTGGTTGATTGCCTCGAAATGTGTAAACACTACAGCTGTGTGGTGCTTTTAAAACATTACTCTGTTTGTTTCAGCAGTTTGGGGCCTGTTAGCCTGTGTATCTGGAAAATAGCAGGTGAATTAAAGTTGCAGACTGTCTCCATTTTCTTTCTGTCTTTCTTTTTTATATTAAACAATATTTTTTTATTTTTTTTAAAAACTAGTTTCAGCTGTAGCTTTTCACACTTTAAATAGCCATTATAAATTCCGAGTAAACGGGATTATAAATGATCTTGTTTCACGTTTCAATCTGCTCACTGGAGTTTATCAATTAATCCTGGGTATTCATAAACTGATGTTTCATATTGTACATTCCTAAACCCTGGGTTAACGTTATTTTCATATTTGCCGTGTCAATATCTCTGATTGGACGAAAGCAGCAGGAGACCTGTTTACTTAATGGCTATGGCACTTTAAAGTAAGAATTAAAAGGTGTCTTTTCACTAAAATTAACGCGTTTTCCGTCACTATTTGACATTTTTCCTCAAACTCTGAAACAACCGTTTATGCAGTGTTTCTGTGACTTTATAAAGCACGTGAATATGATTCACGTCAGTGTGTCTGTTGTTGAGCAACACCGCATAGTTTCACACTGTATCCAACTTATTTTTCCCGTAAAAGCGGGCGCGGCCATTTCTGAATTAAATGGGTCTGGCTTCTGGTCTCATCCGCGTACAGCCATTTTTAGCTGTACAAAACAGCTCATTTTGCTGCTTGATATTGCAAATTGGTGTGTCTTATCAAATTATTTTAATGTATTATATTAATTATGAACACGTTGGTTTGTAGTGCAAACAGTTTTACCATTTACTGCACGTTGTTATTCTTCTCGTTATTTCCGCGGCTAATGAACCGGAAGTCTCGCACAGCAGCTTACTTCCGCGTTGAAGAATGGATAAGTTTAACGCCACACCATAAAAGCGGTGCTGACTCTGCTTCGGAGAGTAGTTTTATACCCCGGTTAAAAAGCGGTGCTAATACTGCTTCTAAATGACAAGTTTGAAACGTTCCTTTACCCTGGGTTAAAAGCGGTGTTAAGCGCAGTGTGAAAAGCCCTTTGTATTCCCACTTCCTCTTGTAGGAATGAGTCAGGGAGCTTTGATTCCAGCAGTGATTTCATCCCGTAAAATATTGTCTATCAAAACCAGTCTGAAAATTTGAAGTAATATGACTTACTTTGACAGTCCGAACATTACAGGGGATGGAATCTGAATGAGCTGTATGAGAAGAATGAAGGGTGCATCAATGAAGAGGAGCTGCTTCCCATACCAAAATCAGGTGCTCCTGACGCTGCAGTGAGTGTCTGAAGATTGTTGTGTATGTTAGCTGATGCAGGTCCATCTGTCAGACAGGTTGTAGCTGTCACTGTTGAGTAATGCATCCCTACTCTGTCAGAGGTGCCTATCAGAGCAGATGCCATCACAGCATATAGACACTCAATGGGTGGTGGGAGTTTAGGCACAAAATATGATGTGGTCAAAATGCTGCACATTGAGTTTGACCACTTATTACTAAATACAGTTGCTCCAAAAATAACTTGGACATATAAGCCATAATGAAAAATATTTGATTGTAATTGCATTAGATCTATAATATAATATAATATAAAATAATATAATATAATACTTTTGTGTTTAATATTTTAAAAAGCATTTCTCAAGCAAAACGTTTAAGAAAATTAGGTTTGTTTGGTTTTAAATTATGTAATAATTGATATACTCTTCAAAATGAAGACAGCTTATTTGTAAATAAATATTTAGGATTATTTCTGGTTGCCACACTATAGTGGAACACGTTACATCCACTAACAGTCACCTTGATAAAAATATCAGTCACCTTTAATAAAATATGGACCCCCTTTATACAATTGACCAAGTAAATCATGTGGAATGGAATAATTACTGTGAACTGATGTGAATTGTTTTTATAACAACAAATACTGTACTGATAGCTGCCTATAATCTTATGTTAATGTGTTAGTATTTTACTCTTTATTTATTTCATATAATAATTTAATTATTAAAGGTGTTGGGATGGAAACATTGTAATTGTTCTATATTTTGTGTTTGTCCTTTATTTTTGTTTGCAGATCCCATTTGATTTTACATTTTGTTATGCAATTAAATTCATACATTTAAGTATCCAAATACTTTTTGGGGCCACTGTATGAGCTTGGGTTATCTAAAGATTTGCACAACCTCTATCCTAATTAGACAGGAAGAAGATTCCATTGACTACAGGTAACTAGGGTCATACTTGTAAATTATTAATCTAGGCCAAACATGAAGCTGTGTGTTGTTGTCGAGCATGCAGTTTTGTTGTGCTGAGTTGTGCCTTTCACCACAAAAACTGGCAACTCATTTTCTCCAGAAACTGGTGGTGAAAATAAAAGTTTGGTTGATTCTGAGAAAGTATAAATGATGTGGATGTGTTTCTGTTCATCTTTAAGTAAACACTGTTGATTTACTCTTTATGGAGGTCTCCGTAATGATTCAATTACTGAGAGAGCACACACTGCAATGCCTATAAAGGTCTCTGGAGGGGGTTTTGTGAAAAGAAATTGCGTGTTTAAAAATGTATAGCTGCATATTTTCACAACAGACATTCCTTGAGGCATTTGAAAACAACATTTCAGTGCTGTAGCTTGAATTCAAATGTTTCCTTTTTCAACAGCCTGTTTACTATATTACTAAAGTATATGATTCCCAAATGTGCTTCTCCAAACCTAAACTGAGCTACTGGATATTTATTTTCGTTCTACCTGATTGTGTTTTAAGGAGTGACCACGAAAAGTCTTGGATGTCACCAAGAGATGATGACTTGGATAACAGGGAAGGGAAAATGACGGAGGTTCATTCATATTGATAATCAGCTGTCATAAAGGAGTCAGAGTGAATCATGGTGGCCGCTCTGCTCAGCTGCATTTGGTTAGTGGCCATATTTACGATAACGTCCTACTGCGTGTAGACACACTCAGAAAGTCTCTTATTATGCCCTCACTTTACTCACTTAGACAAATGAAGTAATACATAGGCTTGTAGATGAATGTTGCTGTCCTTTATTCTACACCATGATAAGTAGATATTAATACCCTCTGCCGCGCGTCAAGAATAAACAATGGCGCGTTTATCGTTACAGCCCAAAACGGATTCGATTCTGGTTTGTGTAGTAACTGAACATGACGTACTAGTTCTTAAATTTAGCACACTAGACCTAAACTGTGGGACACAGAGTTATTTCTTCTGCAAGTGTTTATGAACTAGCCTATCTGGTTCATAAATGTATAGCTTTCCAACGAATCATTTCTTCTGCTTCACAAGGCTGGTCTGAATAAATTCATTCATGAATTACTGATCCGGTTTGAATTCAAAGATCAGATGGCAACAGTTACAGTTACAGCCTGCTGGAGTGGAAAATTATCCTTAAATAGATGTACATTGATTTACATAGATTTACACTGCAGTCTCTCACACAAACTTGTGTTTTTATTAGAGTAGTAGTAGCTTTTATTTTATTTTTATTTTTTTTAGTTTAAAATTATGTTTGTTACTGCATACTATATATCTCATTGTGTATCTTATTTGTGTATCCATTTAGTTCATCCATGTAGGTCTGTCCCAAATGACGCACTATACTGCACTTATTCTGTGCACTAGGCCTACTCAGTTTAGTGTATGGATTTGATCATTTTTGTCATTCATAATCACAGTCTGACAACTCCTCCCCCTGTCAGTCCTCTGTCGTGTGTGTCATGTGTTCCCGCCTCTTGTGTTCATATTTGGTTTGTTTCCTGTCCTTGTTTAAAGTGATTATTAGTTAAGTCTGTTCAGCTGTGTTTGTCTCATTAACCTGTGTATTTTAGTTCCTGCCTGTTCAGTTTCGTGTCGTCTGGTCTACTCGACAGCAAGCATCAACATGATCCAGAACATCTCTGAAACGCTGCTGTTGGGACATCATACTTATTTAAGTGACAGAGAAGGTGTGGGCACAGTGAAGGTCAGGCCTCTCTGATTGAGTACTGAGCTCTATATTAGAGGACGATGCTCGGAAATGACCTGTCCCTTGGACAATGATAGTATTGTGTTATTGCTTGCCCATGAAGACCCTTACATCCATAAAACAGACACATATACTTACAGATTCCTATCATGTAGACTCTAATACTGTATATAGACACGTACTTAGCTTCCCAATGTGAGAAAGTGACAGTAACTGGGACAATCCTCTTACACGTCTGCACTTGGGTGCTCGGTTCGTTTTCCGTGGTGCATTAACATGTCGTGTCACTTTGATCACAAGTAATTCCAGGACTGGGAGTAGGCTGTATGGGTCAAAAAGCAACACACACACTCAGCTCAATCATGCAGTCCTTGACCCTGCAGCACTGAGAGGATGCATCTCCCGGATCAGCACAGCGGCCCAGCAGATAAGAAATGATGAATGCAGATTGTTCTGTGGCTGACACTATCATCAGTCTATGGTGACTTAGTAGCAGCAGGAGTCTACACCCTGGGCACCGAGCGTCCGTGAGTGATGACCACTCCCACAGCATCTTCGGCTACATACCAGTGGCTGCCGTGTATGAAAACCAAATACCAATCCTCTATCAAACGCCTCCGGAATTGCTTCTTTATCTCTGTCTGCAACTGTATGACAAAGGGAGCCATCAGCTTGCCGCTTTTAATCTATTAGTATTCCTCGGGGAAAAAAAAAGGCTCTGTCATTTTTTTTTCTCTTGTAGAACTCATTTATTGATACAAAAACTAACCTGTTGTGGACTCTCTTTTGTAGCACAGGATAACCTATCTAAAGATTTAAAAGAGCTTGTTTAAGTGTTCTTTACCACAATGCTTAAGATTTGCCTTATGTGGTAGGGATTGAACCAACAAGTTATCATCCCTGAGACTGAAACGATCATACAAAAATTCATTATTTATTTATTTATTTATTTTCTATTTTAAATGATGTACTGGACACTTTTTTTCCATTTAATTGGGCTTTCAAGCCTAAAAAAGAACACAGAAATGATAAAAGTGATCCATACAACAGAAGTCTTCTGAAGCCCAATTGCAATTCAGATATTTTTTGTATTATTATTATTTTTATTCCAGGCTCTTGACAGTGAGAAATTATAAAATCAATTATAACATATCAGTTAAATCAAATACTAAACCAAACAAAAGAGGTTTTGTTAAGCAATTAACATACATTCTGTGCATTATAATTCAAAGAATAGATTTAAGACTAATTCACAGTCTCTCATGATTTGTTATTTCTCTTTTCTGGTAATGTAGAAAGTTAGTGACCTATTTCTTCCTTAAATCTAGTGAAAGTAGTTTTTTCAATGTCCATTTATTTACATGTATGGATAAAGAATTATGATTCTCATAATATATAAATGATGAGTAAATTGACAATATACCTTATTTTAAAATCAACATCATCATAAAAAAAATAAACATTTCCTTGATTTGTTTTTCAGGGTTAATTCACATCTTTCATCACTGATAATCTTCCCTGCCACTGCAGTAAACTGAATTCAAGAACCATGAATTATTCGGACTGGTATTGTGTACTGAATCAACTGATTCGTTCTGTCTCAGAAGAATGAATCATTCACGAGGTAAATGTAATGCTGGATTATCTTTCCTGTTTTACCGTGCTTGTACTTTTACTGGGTTAGTATAGTCAATCCAGGGAAGTCAGTGTTTAAGTTCACATTTTACATTTGTAACCCCTGGGTTCACGTTCTTATTTGCATATGAGACCAGTAACATTGATTGAACGATTACAAATCGCTACAGGCACTCGTGGTGTTTCACTAACTGTACGTTGATGTGGGAAAATGTCAACACGTGACAAGTCCGCTCTGGCTTTTTAAGTTCTGCGACTCTACAAAGTGCATGAATATTTAATTAGGTAAGCACTGCTTAGTATATGATTGGTTGTCTGCTTCTAGCACTGCATCGTTCCAGTTCATAACCCGGGGTTTAAAAAAGGATAACCTTTTTAACGGACATAATTAGTTACACTAATTGTGTGTAGAAATGATCACATCCAACAGCAGGTGGCTATTCTGTGTATTACATGTTAATTTGTGTAATTTTACTCATAATCTGTGGATGTGATTGTGTCCCTCTGGTCCAGCTGCTCTACCACAAAAAGATGAAAAAAGATTTTATGTCTCTCTCCCAACTCTTGATTTATTAATGCTACATTCCCTTTTATCCTGCTCTCTTTTAAATAACAATGTAATGGGCTCCCTGTGCAAACAGACATATTGATCATTTTTCAGATTATGCATCAATAATGAATGTTTTCATGCACTACCAAATATCATTTAAAGTATTTGTCTTGAAGAAAAGTATTTTATTTATGAAAAAGCCATTATTAGGGCTATTTTCCTTCAACTCCCTATGGAATACTATGTTCAAACTAGTTCAAAGAATGGAATTATTTATTCATTGTTTGTACATCAGCACTTTGAGCAGCTTATGAAATAGAAATGTTCTTATGGCACTCGTCCACATGTTTGACCATCTCTCTCTTTCATTATTTTGCTCCACCGCTTCATTGGTCCCTCTTGCTTATTCTCTTTCTTTTTTGGCTATCTAATGGGGTATGAACACATTAAACATTTGGGATATTTTTCAATAGAATCTGGAAATTATTTTTTTTGGAAAGAGGCTCAATCTAATGTCTAAAATTTAATAGGCTATGTATTTGTTAATCTTCTTCTGTGATTTGCTATTAAATTCTTCTGTTTAAGCTTTAATGGTTAAATGAAAATATCTACCTTACCTTTTTTGAACAGGATCCACATTAGGCTGAAAATGCATTAAGTTGCATGTGGTTGCATGTCCTGTCCTTGAAGAGATGTAACCGAACCCAAAATATGACCATCACTTTAGGTAAATATGTAAGATTTGAATTAGGCGTTAATTTTGCATATATTCAGCTTGACACTTTGGCTCTCTTCTTTGAAACCCTGAAGTTTTCAGAATTTGGTGAATTTTCAGTTCTGTGAGACATACAAGGGTTGGGTTTTGGAAACATATTTGGAGAAATTTAGCTTTACATCGCTTGATCATGTGGATTACTTGTGGATTATTGTGATGTTTTTGTTTAAACTCTCATTCTGAGGGCACCCATTCACTGCAGAGGATCCTTTGGTGAGCAAGTTATATAATGCTAAATTTCTCCAAATCTGTTTTGGTGAAGAAACTTTGCCTGAGGGCAAGTACATTTTCAGCACATTTTCATGTTTGACTAAATTAGACTTTTTTTGACATTTATGGTTCTATGGAGAAACTTTAACATCCATGGAACATTTCCATCGGTTCTTTACAGTGGAAGAGGGCTCTTCAGATTATTAAAATGTTCTGTTCCCTGAAAGGTTCTTTGGGGAAGCCAGTATGGTTCTTCTGTGGCATCACTGCGAAAACCTTTTAGATTCTTTATTTTAAAGACTGTATGATGCATGTTGAGGCATCTCTGAATAGGCTTAGTTTTTCCTGCATTAATACATTACTTGTAGTGGTACTGATTTTATTGTTTTACTGGGATAACAGCTTCACTCACACACATACACACTAACCCACATCCCGCTTTCCACTTCGCAACTCATCCAGCATTCTCTCAGATTCTTCAGCATACCATTTACAACTCCTGTATTGTCCTCAAAACATCTGAACCATAGAAAAAGGGAGAAAAGGGATCGAAATCGTGCAAAGAAAACATATTTGTTGGAGTTTTATTGTTTCTTAAAAACCTCTATTTATATCCGTCACACATTTTACTTCAGTTATTATTCTCTTTTAAAGTACATTTTCTGACACATACCTTAAAATCTTGGCAAAAAAAAAAAGCTACGTGTATTTCACAGAAAAAAATACTCAGATAAGCTGTTACAATAGAACCTGTTATTATAGGCTATTTGGCAAATGTAAAATTCTAAAACAAAACATAGAAACAATAGAACAATATTTTTTAAACATCATATAAAACCACTTTAATATTAGTGCAATTGCACTTGAAACCCTACAGTTACTGAGATATAGACAGTGTGACAACCAGTGTTGCCAACTGCTTTCAATTGAAAGTAGCTAAAACTGGTAGCTAAATGTCACTAGGTGACATCATAATGGCAAATTCACTTATCTATATAAAGATGAATATAGAGATAGAGACAAGATGAGAACTTAGATAAGGTTTGTCCAAGAAGTTGCTATATTTGTCCCTAAACTTTTGAAAAAAGTCTCAAAAGTGGTGGGGAAGTCGCTAAATCTAGCTACAAAATAGCTAAATTGGCAACACTGGTGACAACTAACCCCGGTTACTTATGTACACATATGTATTTCATAGAATGCCATCTTCTTGCACAGATACTTTTGCCAGCTTCCTGTATCGCTCCCTTTAGTTTCGACACAGGTTTCATTGTTCCAGCATGATACAGCGTTTGCATCCAGATGAGCTGGCAAGCTATCTCCCAGATAGTCTGTGTGCTCATACAGCATCTCCTTTCTCGTAGATCAGACGGCATGGACAGCCATTTCATAATGATGGAGAGCTTGGACTTTACTGTCTCACACGAGCAAATTGCTTTCTGATAAGAATGGAGAAGTCGTTTACTCACAGTAGAGTGGGGGCTTCACCATTCACATACTCGAAATGAGAAATGATTGTGTGTGGAGGAGAATGCAAAATCTCTCCATAGACCGTGATGGAAGAAACTAACAAGATGATACCATCCACTAAATGCCATTGATTATGTGTGATCATGTGGGTAGGTGCATACTGTCCTCCACAGCCATTATCGTATCATTTCCCCATTGCCGTTTTCATCTCAGTCAAAACTGAATTAATATGGGTGGCGACTTATTGCTTCATACAAGATACTTTCAATTCAGCTCCAGCTGGTCTGGCATTCGGATTATTTAGGGTCAGATCTGTGAACTTAAAAGAAATCCAAAATTCCCATCTAGAGCCCAACAGCTGTCGAAAGCTGCAAAGTGTTCCAAGACCCTTTTATGGCTCAAAACACTTTCAAGGGAAATTCAAAAGATGCTTTAATAGAGACATTTTGCCCCATTTTCTAATCAAATGCAATTTGAACACTTTGCAGTGTGAAATTCTGTTAGGATGTAATTCTGTAATGACTGAATGAACTTTTGCCGGCTAGATACTCTTATCTAGAAAAGAAACAAAACACATGGGGATTTTGTTAATTTAGAGGCAATACAATATTCTGAGAAAGCAAACATTAATTTGTAATTGCAATAGCAGAATCCTCAGGGTAAAACTGAAGGTATTTTTGGTCTTTGCTTTTGAAAATACCTTCTTTTTTTTCCAAGGAATCCTGTGGAACACTTACAATTCTGAAAGATGTTGGAATGTCTGTCTCAGAATGAAAATTCAAAGAGAATACACCAATCTCCTTCCATTTTCTCCAGACTGACATTTTTACCATCTCGGAGAGTACGACTGAAGCATTAGAACATATAGTTTTCTTGCTGAGGTGAAATATTGAAATTTCTGGGACATGCATAATGGCCTGAAATGAAACATTTGTCAAAAATAATGTATGTAAAGCATAAAAAAGAGACTGAACCGCGACTTTCACATGCTGGAAAAGCAAAAGCGTGTAAGCTACAACACTCTCTTTCAAATTACAGATAGAACTGTATGTTGAAACATTGCAGGCTTCTCAGTGGACACTATGTTTGCAGTCAGACACTCCAAACGTGTTTTCACTCAGTCTCCACTGTTACTTATGAGCACATTATTTCTCCCTCAGTGGGATATAATGTGGAATGATATGTTGTCCTTGTCGTCTCTCATTTAATAAATGCTCCATCCTCAGCTAATGGAAGATTTCTCAGCTTCAATACGCCATAAAACTTCTCGGAAGCTCTTACAACTGTATAACCTTGAGTGGGATTAAAACATCTAAACATTCACCCTTCAGTATTATATATGCAATGATGGATCAGCTTTACTTCAGCTAATTGCTAGCACAATTGCTTCTAATTATATTAATGCCTCATCAGTTTGACTGGGCCTTGATTAGTAAAACCTGATGGAAAGCCTTTAAAATTAATTTTCATATCATAAATCCTCAAACATCTAAATTGGAAAATGAAGTGTGCTAAAAAGTCCAATCATGACAGCAATTATGAAACTATAAAAACTGAATATAATAATCCTGGTTAAAAGGATGTGAACCCATGTACTTCTGAGCATGCTTATGGTAAACATTTACCCACTTTGTCATTAGTCTTTCACAGAACTAAAAATGTGTGAAATCACAATTTGTTTGACAATGTGGTAAAAGTCTTTATTTATATAACAAAAAAATCCTTTAAAAAGTATTTTGATGCAATTTATATAATATATAGATTTGTAAATACTTAATATTCATGCAGAATATCACATTATATCTAGTACATCTACTTTGGGAAAGAAAAAAACGTTGCACATAATTATGTTTATTCATACTACGTATTTATTTATAAAAAATAGTTTGTGTATTATAGTTTCTGGAAGGATAGAGTATATTGATTTTTTTCTTTATACTCAAGTGTGAATAGATTGCCACCTAGTGGAGGTGTTTGGATGTTATGGATGGAAAAGAACACTTCTGACTATAATCTTTTTCATTTCATTAATTTATTGGAAAACATATTTACAAAGAGACCATGAGCGAATATACCATTTTAACTGTATAGCACTTTGTAAAGAGTCAAGCAAATACTGATGGCATGAAATATCATTGGCACAATGTATTAAAGGTAAAAAATGTGTGATGCAGGTCATGTTTCTCAACCTCTTTAGATCAAGCAAATGTCTTCCACTATTTACAATTTATTTCCATTTTCCATCTTCAGTGGAATGTTACTCTGTTAAAAAGACACCCGTGTATAAGGCATGATAATCTCTTTCCAATAGTAGTCAAATGCATCATATACACGCAAGTTAAACAATGAAGTTTATCAATAAAATCCACAAGAACAAGTGGTTTGGTCCTTTGAATTGGAATGAAGCACATGGATTCTGTTGTTTGTTTGGATGTGAAGTTTTTGAGTCAGATTGAGGAGAGTAGGACTGGAGCCTTTGGTTGCATCCAAAATCACTAACTGCTTGAGTCGAGGCAGATGCTGAAGTTGAAGAAACACTGATTCTGGAATATTATGGTGTCTGAAAGAGAAAAGTGGATTAGAATGAAGGTACCCGAGGTCAGACACACTTACAAAGCAGTATGTTTACTCATTCTGACATAATGTATTTACAATTCATGACAAATAACTCTCACCTCACTTTCAGGATCTGCAGCTTTGGGAAAATCTGGGGCACTTCTGTGATTACATCACAGATGCCATGACAACACAAGTCCAAATGGAAGTGAAGGAGATCCGGCACCTGCTCTCCCATGATCCTGACAGACTCCAACTCTGCCCTCACTCCCATGAGAGACAACCGTTGCACAGTCCTGGGTATTGATTCAGCGTAGACTCTGAGAGGGTATCCTACTAGAAAATACAAAGAAAGTAGAGGGATTTATTGAATGAAGATCAAATACGTTCTGAATTGAAGAGTCTTATCTTCCTTAAAGGGGACAAAACACACACAGTTTCACCCAATCTCATGTTAGTCTTGAGTACCTATAGAGTAGTACTGCATCCATCATATCTCCAAAAAGTCTTTAGTTTTTTCATATTTATAAAAGTAAGATAGAGCTTTACGATTCTCTCCGAAAAAAGCCGAGCTCCTGGAGGCGCGCCGTGGGCGGAGCTAAAGAGTGACGAGAAGTTGAGCGCCGATCACCAACAAAACAGAGACATTTGATACCGTTTCACTTACCGTCTGCAGTTCTGAATCATGACCGGGATCTTTTATAGCTGGGACTGCTCCATCTTTCAGTATTAAACGATGTGCAAATCCAGCGTCGAATTGGGCCTTGTTTATAAAACGTTCGTCAACAAACACACTTGAGAAACTCCGTTGCTGCCCCCGGAAAAACAAACTGCATCCACTATTTACGTAACGCTGGGTTCTTTTGGGAAGCTGAACAAGGTCATCTTTCCCTCACAAAACACACTTCTTTAGAGACATTCTTCCCGAGCGAGTCCCGTGCAGTGCAGCCGAATGAAGCGCGTTGATGGGCGCCCTCTCTCTCTCGCTCTGGGGTGCGTTTCCCAAAAGCAACTATGGTCGCAAGTTATGTCGTTACCAATAGAGTTCAATGGGACTTACCACCATAGTTAGCAAACGATGCTTTTGGGAAACGCACCCCTGGTCGATGCGTGCACGGGCGCGCTCTTCCGGGAGAAATGCCCATATAAGGAGTTCCACCGTCGTTTACGTCAGCAAGAGCAACGATCGAAAAAAAACTCTCCGAAACTTGTACGAACCCGGAAGTGAGATTTTTGGCACAGAAATACTGTTATACATCCAAATTGTTTTTTGAAACTTTGTCCATGCTTAACATGAGAATCCAACTCTTTAACAGTGTAAACAACTCTGAATGCATGAAACAGCATTGTACCCCCCCTTTAACATCATGCGCGTAAATTTCATCTAACATTTGGGGGGGACAATAAACAACATTTCTCAAGTTCAATTTTCGAAGAGGACACAAAGATGTTTTGCCTTAATTAAGGCCAAATTGCCTTAACATGGGGACTTTTTGCACTTAATTTTCCGTCCAAAATTACAACAAGATATACATTTAATTTTTTTGCTCAAAATTATTGCTAGGGACAATTTGGTAGTTGCTGGATATTAGTAGAGGCATGTCCCTATGGTCGCTACTAAATTCTACGCATGCTTGTCTTTAGTTAACGACCTTAGCTAACATGAAATAACAGTAAAAAATACTTCGAAAGCATTTTGTTAATCCTGAAATTAGTTCATTTTAACATTTACTAATGTATTATTAAAATCAAAAGTTACATCTGTTGATGTTATTTAATGGATCTGAGCTAACATGAACAGTCAACTAACATTAACAAAGATGAATAAATACTGTAACAAATGTATTGCTCATTGCTGGTTAATATTAGTGCATTCATTAATATTTACAATAATAATTTAATATAATAGTAAATATTATTGTTAAAATTATATATGACAGCTATTAAATAGTTTTAAATTATTATTTGAATCATTATTCTGTGCGTATTAAGGAATGTTTTGTTGGTATTTTAATTGTTACATTAATTCATCTTATGGCATATTTACTGATGTTCCCCGTTTGAAGACCCTTTTTAAACATTTCCAAGGCTACAATGAAGAATAACAAGTGTTGTGCATTTTTTCATACTTACAAGAAATGTTGAGCTCTGAAAGTACATGGAGCCCTTCCAACCATTTTGTGAGCATGCAGAAGTTTGCTTCAAACCGTCGTTTGTAATACACTGTCAGTTTGGTCAGGGAGGACAGACCGTTAAAGGCAACAGAGGTGAGGCAGGGGTCTTCATAGTTCAGCAGCTCCAGGCTGCTCAGGCCAAACTCTGCATCCGGAGTCACTCCTGTGTGAAAGACAAGATGGGATGGGTGATGACTCTACAAAGTGAAAATCTTTTCTTAACTTCTTCACCTTATTTTTCTTTCCTCAAAGCATACATACCTGGATGTCCATATGCTTTATTTGGACAAAAATAATCATCAGGCAGAATCCCATACTTTGGCCCCAATTTCAAGGAAAGGTGTTTTAAGTTGGGCAGACGCCTCAACATGCCATGAAGAGCAGTTTTATGGATAGGATTTTTATCGTCATGGTACTGTAGTGTGGTAAGATTGACAAGTTGCGAAATTGCAGCACTTATCTCCGATATCGAGGCTCTCTTGACTTCACACAAGCAGAGATGAGTCAGTTGTCTCAAAGATAAAAGTGAGCTGGACAGACTACGACAGCAACACTGACGGATGACAAGCCTCTCGAGGTGTTTTAAAGCCCCCAGTGTCACCAGAGCTGTGCCATCACTGCACTCAACCAGAGTCACTGAACCGATCCACGGCAGCCAAGAAACAGTTTGCTGCAAGACTTTTGCTGTTGCCTTTTGAACAACAATAGACTTGATTTTCCTTTGACAAAGAGTTTTCCAGAAATGTGAGTCGTAGAGCTTTTGGAGGACGATAACGCTGTCTTTCCATAAGGACCAGTGGTCGATCAGTCTCTTAAAATACGTGCAGCTTAAACGAACATTTAATTTGTCGCGATCACAGAGAAATCCAAACACACGGATCCAAATTTCATCCGGTAGTTGAATGTGGGGCATCGTCTCCTTTAACAAACGACGGAATGTTAACTTTACATGTATTTCCTAGAATTTTTTCAGTCTTATACACAACTAATTTCTCTCCAAATACATTATTTTCGAAACACCTGCGTAAAACGAACTGTAGTGGCGATGCGTGCACGAGTCGTTCTTTTGAATCGGATCTTTTCAAGTAATCAGTTGAACCGGTTCACAAACAGTTCTGAAAGATTCGTTCACATTGAAAAAATTGAATGTCGGAAGAAATTGTTACTACTGTGGAAGTTGATGGAAGTAGATATTTCATGTACGAAATATGATTAAAGAGGTGTCTTTTAACTTCTTAAGCATGTGCGTATTTACAGAATTGTTTAAAGTAAATTCAAACTGCGTTTAATGATGATACCTTTAAACTTTTTACATTTTGTTAGTTTTTGTTACTTTATTACTATGTGACAGAACTATTTATGTTTTTGAATTGAACAAATAGTATTTATTCAAACAAGCAGATATGTTGGTCAAGAGTTGTGAATTAATTTTAGTAGTTTAAAACAAATGAAAATTATATCTAAATACTTTGTGTCATGACTGGGACTTAACTGTAACATGGAATAAACGACACAATTAATAAATCCTAATGGGTATAACAAACAGCAATATGTAACGCGATGCCTTGTTTGAGGTCAAATAATCGCAGAACTGTTTTTAAACCAATTCTTTAAAACGAACTGTCCGAAAGAACCGATTCACTGAAATGAACCAAGCACTTCCTTGGAGCATTATTGACGGAAGTGACGCAGTCCTTACGCGACGGGAGACGTTAGCCGCGCTTTATCCGGGAAAATTCAAACGAGTTTACATGGTAAGCGAGTGTTGTTTTTTTTGTTGTTTTTTTTAGTACACACAGGCCCTAATGTCACTCAGTCAACTATATATTATGTTGGAAGCTTGTTTCATTCACTGATATGTAACCGATCGTTTTACACGGAGTTTGTCGACGGTTAAGTGTGCATCGGGTTACTTTCGTTTTAACTTTACTGTTTTACAGCCAGACTGTTTATTTTTTAAATCGATTAAGATATTTATTTTATTACTCATGTGGCGTGTCAGCGAAAGCTTTTTTTTTTAAGCGTCCAATTTTATAGGCGAAAGACAATCTTTATAGACGAATCAGTCTCCACTTTTTAGCTTCTTTTGTTAATTAGATTTCCCCCCTTTGCAGCTTATAGGATTTTGATGAGAACATGGACCACTGTGGGGCTGTAAACATTTAGTCTGACTTTCTTGTAATACAATAATGTATCATCCACAACAAGATTATTTCATAGCTCCTGAAGCCCCTAAACCTGGTGACATGATCACACCAGTCAAAACTATATCTACAGCAGCTCACAATTGGGCAACTGGGTCAGGCAGAAAGATTTCAAACCGAGATTTGTTGGTGATGAACTCCACTGCACAGAATGCTGAAGAAAATAGCCCAAATATCCCATGTGAGATCAGCAGCGTCAACACCACGGCGGAGGTCACCCCTCAAGACAAAGCTGACCTGATGCTAAAGAGGTCCGCCGAGTCGCCGGCAAAGATTTTTGCAAGAATGAAGGCAAAAGTTCAGAGACAGAATTCTGCAGGGCATGGGGCAGCCTCTGATCATGTAAGAAACCAAGAGATGTGTGGCGGTATCCCCTCGAACCCTGTAACCCAGTACTCACAAAAGAGTAATTCCAGCCAGGAGACATATGTGTTAGCCCTCTCTCCTCCACAGTCACCAAGAGGAGTTGCACAGGCTGGAGAAATAGATTTACCACAAGATAATAATTCCATCAATCTTCATAAAGTGCCTGGAAGACAACATGAAACCTTCAATATGGAGTCATATATTGGTTAGTTCTGTGTTTTCTTTCAGATGTCATACATATTGATGTAAATGAATTCTACTAATTTCACTTTTCTTTTTCTAGAGCCGTATGTTTTACTTGAGAACATACCCGAGGAGATGTTATCAGAGATGAAAGCAAGGCGAAAGCAAATGCCGGAGAATCTTTATAAAAGAAACAGACGTATGATTTTAATGTTTTATTTTAGTAATTGCTGTTTGGCATTTTAGAACAGTTGTATTCAGTGCGACCTGATTAATTTATAAAAATCTGTTTGCATTTGATTACTCAAGAGCCTTGTGTGCTGTTGGACAAGGTGGTTCCTGATGAGATATTAGCCCAACTTCAGCGGAAACCCATCACTTATATCAGCAGTTCAAAGGACAGAAATAAAGGTATGATGTTTAATTTCACCCTTCATTACTCATGAAATTACAATAGTTTAGAATAATGTATAAGTTTAGATATGAATCTTGTTTTAATGACCATTTACTGATGATCTGTTAATGATGACAAGTTTTTGCAAAACCAAACGCAGCTTCAGTTCTCATTTGTCTATTGTGTGTGTATATATATATATATATATGTATATGTATGTGGTAATATATGTGCACTGGAAATGTCTTCTGTCACCAAAACAAATTCTTTGTGTGTGAAAACTTACTTGGCAATTAAGATTTTTACCAAAAAATGGGTTACAGACTCACTGTAGTCTACATAATTATGCAAAAGTAACTGTAATGCAAAGAACAATATGACACTGATTATAACACATTAGCTCTGTGTAATTTTATTGCAGGTGGTGTTGTTTTTGGTGAGATGAGCATTTCCGTAGAAAAGGAAAATGAGGAAGACCTCCAAATAGACACGTACAGTAGTTCTGAGTCTGATCCGTTTGGTCAGTCGGAGTGCACAGAAGTTGTCCCTGGACTCCCTCAGCCTCCTCATAATCTGCTGGATGATCCTCTCCTGCAGCTCTCTCCTCGGGTGTTGATCCCACGAAAGAATGTGTCTGCGTTTCAGTCAAAACAACAAGCTAGACGAGCAGACATAGCTCTAGATGAAGGAACCAATGTAAGTTAAAAAGAAAATAGCATTTGTTTCTTAATGTGTTTTAAAATCATTGACAGAAGGAAATGCAAAAACATGATTTGGTGGTTTTATATTTTGTAATTGTGATCTGTAGTTAGTACATTGTTTTTGTCTTGTAGGTGAGGGGGATTCATTTAAGAGACTGGGTTGTGAAACTGCTCAACAAAGACCTTGTGGTTGACGGTATACGATTGTAAGAGGTTTTCTTCCTAGCCCTTTTTTTGTATATCTTAAAGACTTGTCATAGTGTCTGTGCTACATTATATAATAATGTATTATATTACAGCATTATGCTTTTTCATTAATCTTCTGTGATGCTGTTTTATGTAGCTCTAAAATGGTTTTGTTTGATACATACAGAGATACTATGATACCTTGGCACAGCAGTTTTATCACTGAAAGAATCTCAAGTAATGTTCTCAAGACGTCATCTGGGAGAACCTACGTCCTCATTGGGAAAATGGCCAAACATCCCAATTCACGTAAGAAAATGCTTTTTAAATCAGGTTGCGTTGCTTGGATTGTGTTTACGTCATTTGACAATTTTGTTTCGACCCTTACAGCATTTCCATCATGGTTTTTGAAGAAGTTTCTTTTTGGGTTTCCAAAAATGTGGAAGGACTACCTGGATCAGCTTTTGAGTAGTCATACAGGGTAAGTTGCCTCAACTCTGTTATTACAATATTTGTCAAATTTAAAAAAAGAAACTCTATATTTCATTAAACGATTTTGCCTCTTCTTGTTTTAGACGACAGAAAAGTCAGAAGGACGACAGCAGTGTGAAACCACTCAATGCTAAAAATCAACAGGCCTCTAAAAGCTCAACATCCAAAAATCCCAAAATTCAGAGTGTTGTAACCTGTGAGTATAAGATCTCAGCATTACATGTGACATTTAAATTAGACAATTCACAAATCTGTCTGAATGAGTCGTTACAGAATCAGTCATAATTATTTGATTAATTTAGTGTCTAGCTGCGTTTATATTTTATTGGTGTCGGAATCAAGAATGTTTGGAATCCCAGTTCAGATATTTAGTTTAAACTGTGTTCATCCCCATAGGTTTGAAACGGTCACACTAATATATTGAATTCTTTTGTGGTACAGCTCCCATCACTCCCACTGACAGCGTTCAGCAGGGCAGTGCAAAAGTTTCCCGCAGTGGCCGACTCATCAAACCACCACTGCAGTACTGGAAAGGAGGGAGGATTGTTATGGACTCTGACATGAATGTCACTATCCATGAGAACTACTCTACCTCAGTGCTGTCCACGGTACTCTTCTCATTTCATTCAGCGCCGCAAACAATGTCTTTGATCTCTAGTGGCATTTATGGGGACTTTTTATATCGTTATAGAGCAGGTGGGCCGTTTCTTAAATTTGATGTTGTTTTTCTTTCCAGCCAAAGAAGCCAGTAACTATGGCAACATCACAAATCACAGAGGAACAATCATCCAGGCCTGAAACTCTGGGAAGAGGTGTGCATTGATAACATACGTTGGTTTTTGAAGTGTTTTTGTTTTTTTCACTGCAAATTTTCATATTTACTTGTTTTACAAAAGGGAGGCGTAACACATCTAGCAGTGAAGACGACCTGTCAGTGCCAATGAGGAGGATCAAACAGCGTTCCAAACCCCAAAGGAAGGTCCAGAGCAATCCACCTCCAATTGAGAGCACAACACTGAATAAACCTCCAAGAGCTCAGAAAGGACCCCTGGTTATGGCCCTC
The DNA here is from genome assembly GCA_021397915.2 of Tor tambroides. Classification (NCBI taxonomy): domain Eukaryota; kingdom Metazoa; phylum Chordata; class Actinopteri; order Cypriniformes; family Cyprinidae; genus Tor; species Tor tambroides. Next base: position 113,142 of record JAFVLL020009136.1, read on the forward strand.
AGCTCCAACTTGGGTCATGGCGTGAAACAAAAAGCTCGACCTCAAAGAGCCTCTCTGAGAAAGCAACAGTCAGGAGGAGAGGAAAGCGCAATGGGTTTCTCATCTAGGGATGGAGCAATGTCATATGATGAACAGGAAACAGGCTTTGAGAATGATCCGAAGACAGAGCGCAATAGCAAGTCTTCCCAAAAGCAAATTCAGGGTGAACCACAATCCATGTCACACGACAGCAGTTCCTTACGCCGAAGTGCTCGCATATACTCCAGAGCACAATACTCTACTGATTCTAACAGCTCATTTGCATCACCAGACCCTCCAAAAAGGCAAAGAGGAAAAGGGTCCACAGACCATAAACAGCTAACAAAACCTCATAAGACTGAGACCTCTGTGGTGCAAGACTCTACCAGTCTTAAGGAACAAAATGAACAGGACTCTGTGAGAGTTTTACGTAGACCAAAAAAGATCTCTCAGAGAAATTCAAATGTTTTGGGAGGAGATTCTGTTGATTTTCCCACAGATGATGATGATGAAGAAGAGAGAAGGCGACACGACAAGAAGCCTACAGACCGCAAACAGCTAACAAACCCTCATAAGACTGAGACCTCTGTGGGGCAAGACTCTACCAAAGAACAAAATGAACAGCACTTAGTGAGACGTTCACGTAGACCAAAAAAGTTCTCGCAGAGAAACTCAGATGATTTTTTGGTAGGAGATTCTATTGATTTTCCCACAGATGATGATGATGATGATGATGAAGAGAGAAGGCGACACGACAAAAAACCTGCACGTACATTATTGTTAAAGAGGACAAGACAAAGGAAAGGTAAATCTGAACTTAAAACAAATGGACACCTTGGGTCCTCAGAGGACATGCTTTCTGAGCACTCAGAGGTTGAGGAAAGTGTTCAACATGCTGTTTCAAATAACAGAAGATCAAAGAAATCTGAAACGGGAAAAGCAAACACTAGAAGCAAAAAGCCACAAACAGAAAACAGCAATATGAATGAACAAGATGAGCTATTGGATGGAAAATGGACTGAAGAAGAGCTACAAAAACTACACGAGTAAGCTTTAATCTTGAATGCCATTATAATTTTCCTTTTTTGAATTTGAGACTTAAGTTTACTTGATTTTCACAGTTGTTGTAAGAAATTCCTTTGGATGCATGAAATGCAGATCATAATAGTACTGTGTATCTTTCTGGACAGGGCTGTCAACTCATTGCCCAAGCACAAGAGCGGTTACTGGGCAAACGTTGCATATATTGTTGGCACTCGTTCGGCTGACGAGTGTCAGGAACAGTATAATTCCCATGAGAAGACCAACAAAAGACCCAGAAAAAGAGCACAGAAGAAACCAGCAGCAACTGAGGAGCCAGGTATAATTTGAAGGGTTATGACAGTTTTTACAGATTGTGAGTTTTCAAATGCAAAATTCATGCATTTGAAAATGGAAAAAACAATGTCTGCTCTTGTATTTTTTTCTCATAGGAAAGGAAATAGTTGAAATAACTGCTAAAGCTGGAACACTTAAAAGGAGACAGCAGATGAGGCATTTCTTGGACCACATGCCCAAAGATGACCATGACGATGTGTTTGCCAACTCACCAATGCACAATAAACAAATCAAGGTGTTTTATTGTTAATTGCTTTGGAGCCACATGCACTAAACTAGAACTGAACATTCAGACCTGATAAAGCCCCCTGTCTGAATGATATCATAACTTGTCTGTACCCTAAGAAAATCTAACTTGACGTTGTCTTTTGAAGTTGCCCGTTTTCGCTGCAAATGGAGACAATAAAGATTTCAGCCTGCTTCAGAACCCTCAGACGCCCAGTTCTAGCATTTCTACTGCTGCTAAAACCCCTCAGTGTCTGCACATCAGCCCAGGAATGCTGGGATCCATCAACAAGTATGCTTTCATCTCGACTGCCAAAGCTATATTTAGTGGGCGGATGCTGAGTGCACTCATCAGGCTTATTG
>JAFVLL020009138.1:0-31206 GCA_021397915.2 Tor tambroides
AAATGTGAAGTTAACTTTTCTGTACGAAGCAGCGTTTCCTAAATGTTAAACCTTTAAAGTCAACATGAAATCAAAATGACCATTTACTTACTCGATACATGTTCCTGGTATTAATTACACAATATTTAATAATAAATAATATATGCATTTATTACATATTAATAAATACAAATTTATTGAAACATATAAAAATGTATTAAAACTCCACCTCAGGAACCTTTTAGTTAAAATAATGTACCAGTCAAACAGCTGTCTGTCAGAGTCAAATGGCTTGCAAACAGCAGTTCATGTTGACTCAACTCTTGACCTGAGAAAACCTGTCTGTCGTGTGTCATGCTGTGTTTCTGAGGGTGAGATGTTTGCGGAGCTGATTTTTGCAGGAATGCTCCTGTCCAATGGACGTTTTCCTACCAAGGTTTTTTAGACATGTACCATAGCAATACCTTGTTTTTTTTGTAATATTCTCTTAACTGTCTGTCAGTATTTGAGCAGAAAGAGATGCTATCTGCTGTCTGTGTCTGTGTCTGTGTGTGTGTGTGTGTGTGTGTCAGCATGTACTCCGTCGGTCTCTATGACATGGGAAAGGACTAGGAACCTGTTCACAGGGAACTGTTTCCTGTTGTGTCCTTTTTTACCTTTCATTGCCTATCTGGAACAACTTCCTGTCTCCATGGCTAGCTTGCTGCGCGCCGACTCCATTGTCAGGAAGAAAGCGTAATACTCAGCCTCCCGCTGACACGACACAAAGCTATGAGTCTACAACTAGCTTCCGCCCTCTGTGTCCGTTTTTACAGATTTATGCACTAAATATAAGAAAATACAACAATACATTTGCATTTAAAACCGATATTAGAAAGATTTATTTTATTTTATTATTAATATTTTTTAATTATTATTATTATTATTATTATTTATTTATTTATTATTTTATTTTGGTGGTGCATCACCATGATGCTGGTATGTTGTGGATGTTGCCAAAGCAGTGTCTATGGTGTTCTAAGAGTTTTATTTTTAATATATTATATTTTACATGTTTTATTGCTTTTTAAATATTTTATTTTATTAGCATTTAAGAAAGATTTTATTTCATCATGATTTTAGTATGTTATGAATGTTGCCAGGGTGTTGCTAAATTAGTTTATATGGTGTTCTAAGAGTTTTATTTTTATTTTATTAAATCTTTAATGTTTAATTTTATTTTTAAATATTTTATTTAATTTTATTGTAGTGTTCAATAAAGATTTTAGCTCCATTTTATTATTTTTATGTTATTTTTATTTTACATTTTTTATTTCATACTGCTTTCTTGTAGTGATGCACATGATACTAGTATGTTGTGGATGTTGCCAGTTTTATTTTTATTATATATTTTAAATGTCTCATTTTATTTTTTATATTTTATTTTAATTTATTCTGCATTTAAAAAGATTTTAGATGCATTTTTTATTATTTTATAAAATGCTTTGTTCTATTTTATTTTTTCATTTTACTTTCTCATAGTGGTAGTAGTAGTATGTTGTGGATTTTGGCAGGATGTTTGTTTGTTTGTGCACTACCATGATGCTAGTATATTGTATATGTCACCCCAAGTTTCTAGCAGGTCCTTTCTTCAATGTAAGTCTATAGGATTCCCCCCCCCCAATTTTATAATTCACCAGGTATAAACTGATTGCAAGTAACAGCACGTCTCTCCTCAGCAAGGAATCGTTTATGAGTGATATCATTTATTCAGTGTGGAAACACTAAAGTTTGATATTTTAGATCATGGGTTTATTCAAATCATTGTGAGCAGTAGCAAACACCAGAAATAACACGCATAAAACATGGTTTCCCTGTGAGCTCAGGCTGTAGTAGCACACATGCTCTACTGGAAAAGCTCTAAAATAAACCTGAACAATCAATACACGTCTGTGTTTATTCACACACATACACACACATATATATATATATATATATATATATATATATAATATGTACAATGGCTCATAGTATGACAATGCAGTGGATCAAGGTCAGGACAAACTGATGCATTATGGGATGTTTGAGTTCCCAGAGGCTTGTTGTGTGTCTCATACATGCTGAAAGCCTGTATGAAATATTGATGAATGGTAAATTTGCACTTGAGCACATGAGCAGCGAGTGCTGACGTGTAATCTGATGTATGTTCACAGGTTTGTTGATATTTCAGCCTTTGCAGAACTCCCATCATTCAGTGCATTGACTGCACTTGTGCACTTCAAAACAGCTAACATGATCAACTACATCTTTTGACTTTTGACCTATGAAAATGTCATTTATGCATGACAAAAGATTATATTGTAACATTTCTTAAAATGGGTCCTTTAAAAACCTATTGTTTTGTGCTTTGTTTTCAAAATAATCTGTAAACCTTTTGTATATGATTATTAATATATTGTACATTTTTTTTTAAAATCCAAAACTATGAAAATACAATTGTTTGAAAAGGACTTTTATTTAAAATGTTTACCACGTTGACCTTCACCAATATGAAATTAATATTGTTTGCTTGTTTATTTGCTTCCTTTCTAGTCAAATCATTCTATTAAAGCATGTGAAACTAGTATTGAATAACACTGACATTTAAATATGTTGGCAATTTTGAAAATGCTTTCGATCATCATTTAAATCCATCTAGAATTATGTATAAAATATTATAGTATTTATTGATATTTTGAAGCTTTTACATTTTCAGTTTTGATTTAAGTTTTAGTAATTTAGTTGAAATGTTTATTTTAAACCAGAAAACTGTATCGCTGGTCTCTATGTAACAGAATGTTAATCTTGTAACGTAGTAGATAACCTGTTTGTGTCTGTCTGTCTCAGGTCTTGCTGTAGGAGACGTGCCAAATAACCAGCCGATAGGAATCGTGATGACGGTTTTGGGGGTGGTGGTGCTGGATTTCTGTGCGGATGCGACGGAGGGTCCCATACGAGCGTATCTGCTGGACGTGGCCGACACTGAGGAACAGGACATGGCCCTCAACATCCACGCCTTCTCTGCAGGTGCAGCACTGCCAGAGTCTGCCTGTCAAAGATCACAACTTGAAAAGCATGAATACCTGATCGGCATGAGCGATGAATGCAGTTGGCACTCTTTTTTGTGTTTAATCTCATTTTGCAGTTATTTATTCGAGTGTCAGCTATAGTCTGAATTCATGCCAAAAATTATTTTTGTCTTGTTTTCCAGTACATCTATCCATTTTTAAATCAAGATAACTTGATGACTTTTTCTGAAACTTTTAGAAAATTATATGATGATTTTTCTTAGCCTTTAGCACATTTTCTTGTTTTAGGCATAAACTCACCTAATTTTGATAGATTTAAGTTAAATGTACAGTATATTGACTTAAGAATGTTTAGATATTTATGCTAGCTATTGTGAAGTACAAATATCTAAAACTCTTAAGTCAATATGCATTTACTTAAGCAAATATGCTTAAATATCGAAAAGAATGCATTTCTGAAACCAAAATTAAGTTTATGCTTAATTCAGATAATAAGCTTAATTCAAAGGGAACGCAAGTTTATTTCTCTTACCTCACTGACACATTTTGCTCTTGTTTTATGCATAAACACAACTTAGTATCTTAAGTCATTTTCCATCTCAAGTAAGTGTATCTTCAGAATTATTTCCTATATAGTATTTTTTTTTTTCAATTTTCCACCATAAATATATATTTTTTGCAATGTTATAGTACAAATATCTAAATATTCGTAAATCAATATACATTTCCTTGAGAAGCAAAATTACTTTTTCTGTTTTTTATTTATTTATTCTGCAACTTTATGCTTAAAACTAGAAAAAAAATGTCAGTGGGGTATTAAATATTGTTTTACTTACTCATTGACAGATATTTCTCATTTTAAGCAAGTTTATTTTCCAAATAAAAATATAAAATAATTAATTTTTATATTAAAAAAAAAAAAAACGTTTTATCAGTGACAAAATATTAAATAATTTTTCTTCTCAAATAAATGTATCTTACATTATAAAATCGTGAAATATTTGTTTCATTTTTTTTTTAAATGGATTCATGGAAAATAAGACAAAAATACTAAGTAAGAAAATAATTCTATAAATCACTTTTTTTTTTTTTTTCTTTTTTTTTTTTTTGTCCATAGAGAATGTGTGCTAAACTGTGTCTGTTGCATTTAAGGGCTCGGAGGGGCGGTTGGTTATGCCCTCGGTGGTCTTGACTGGACGCACACCATCTTGGGTCGAACCTTCAAGTCTCAAGAGCAAATTCTGTTCTTATTTGCCGCGGTTCTGTTCACGGTTTCCGTGGCTCTGCACCTGTTCAGTATCGAGGAGCAGCAGTTCAGCCCTCAACAGGACCGTCTGGATGAAGAGGCAGAAACCGAATCCAGTGTTAAAATCACACCGCACCAACCCCAACTCGAAATGATCCACGAAGACGAGCCCTACGAGCATTACGACTTTTACGCAGACCGACGATCAGAGCGAGAGCTGGACATGGACTTTTTAGATGTAGACATCGTTCGAAGTAAAAGCGACTCTGTTTTGGCGATGGCTGATGCTACGTTGGACCACCACGATATGCTGTTTTTGCGTGAAATCGAGCCGTCTATCTTCCAAGATCGCATTTCTTCCCATCACGGGTCACTGCCGCGGCGCAGCAGCAGTGTGGAGAGTCAAGAGTTTTTGCGTGGAAAATTCAGCCGATTATCTGCGTTCCTGCAGCAGACCGAATGTGACGGAGAAGAAGCTCTGCTTAACAGTCAGCTCAACCAATCCAAAGCACCCAACGGTCATACGACGGACCTCAACGGCCACGGGCCGCCTGGAATCAAACCCTCCAGCACCAACGCATCCATGGGCCGCAGACGCCACACTTTCTACCGACAGTCGTCCTGCACATTCTCCTACTACGGCCGGGTCGGATCCCACCGCTACCGCTACCGCCGCGCCAACGCCGCGTTCCTCATCAAACCGTCCCGCAGCATGAACGACATCTACGAGATAGAGAAGCGGCAGAAGCAGAGGAATGGCCAGAGAACAAGGCACCAGAGCGGGAACACCAACTCCAGCGGAGACACAGAGAGCGAGGAGGGCGAGGCTGAGACCACTGTCCGATTACTCTGGATGTCCATGCTGAAGATGCCCAAAGAGCTGTTCAGATTGTGCGTGTGTCACCTGGTCACGTGGTTCTCCATCATCGCAGAGGCCGTGTTTTACACCGACTTCATGGGGCAGGTCATCTACGAGGGCGACCCAACAGTAAGAGAAGCATTGCTTTTTTTAATGCACCTAAAGCGACTTACATTGCATTTAAGTTACACATTTGATCAAGTTATGCATTCCCTGGGAATCGAACCCACAACCTAGTGCCATGCTCTACTATTTGAGCTATGATAATGTGGAAAGCAACCCTGTAGCTCAAACAATAGAACATGGTGTGTTGGCATTGCTGATGTTGTGGGTTCGATTCCCAGGGAATGCATGAACTGTTCAAATGTACAACTTCAATGCATACAATGTAAGCTTAAGTTTATCGAATGATTTAACCTAAATTATAATTTTATTGTCATTTACCCATGAGGGCGACTCAATGGTGAGAGATGCATTGCTTTTTTTAATGCATCTAAAGCAACTTACATTGCATTCATGTTACACATTTGATCAAGTTATGCATTTCCTGGGAATCGAACCCACAACCTAGTGCCATGTTGTACTATTTGAGCTATGATAATGTGGAAAGCATTCCTGTAACTCAAACAGTAGAACATGGACCATTGGTGTTGCATTGCATTTAAGTTACACATTTGATCAAGTTCAATTCCCAGGGAATGCATGAACTGTTCAAATGTACAACTTCAATGCATACAATGTAAGCTAAGTTCAAGGAATCGTTTACCCTAAATTATGATTTTATTGTCATTTACCCATGAGGGCGACCCAACAGTGAGAGATGCATTGCTTTTTTTAATGCACCTAAAGAGACTTACATTGCATTCATGTTACACATTTGATCAAGTTATGCATTCCTGGGAATTGAACCCACAACCTAGTGCCATGCTCTACTATTTGAGCTATGATGATGTGGAAAGCATTCCTGTAGCTCAAAGAGTAGAACATGGTGTGTTAGCATTGCTGATGTTGAGGGTTCGATTCCCAGGGAATGCATGAAGTGTTCAAATGTACAACTTAAATGCATACAACGTAAGCTAAGTTCAAGGAATCGTTCACCCTAAATTATGATTTTATTGTCATTTACCCACGATGAGAGAAGTATTGCTTTTTTAATGTATCCAAAGCAACTTACACTGCATTTAAGTTAGACATGTACATTTAATCACTTCTTGCATTCCCTGGGAATTGAGCCCACAACCTTGGCATTGCTAGTGCCATGCTCTACTATTTAAACTATGAAAATAGTAATTCAAACAGTAGAGCATGGTGCTAATAGCAATGCCAGTGTTATGGGTTCAATTCCTAGAGAATGCATGAACTGATCAAATATACAACTTAAATGCAATTTAAGTTGCTTTGGATAAAAGTGTCTGCCAAATGCACACAATGTAAGCTAAGATCAAGGAATCATTCACCCCAAATTATGATTTTATTGTCATTTATTCACCCACGAGAGCAACCCAGTGATGAGAGAAGCATTGCCTTTTTTATGCATCCAAAGCAACTAATACTGTATTTTAAGTTTGATCAGTTCAAGCATTTCCTGGGAATTGAACCCAAAACCTTGGCATTGCTAGTGTCATGCTTTACTATTTGAGCTACAGAAATTTTACAGGGGCTTTCCTGTAGCTCAAACAGTAGGATGGCACTTGCAGTGCCGAGGTTGTGGTTTCAATTCCCCAGGGATTCAAGAACTGATCAAAACTAATCTTTGCCATCTAGTTTTTACACTAAATCTTAATGTCTGTCCCTGTAGGCCCCGCTGAACTCTACCACCCTTCATAACTACCACAGAGGGGTTCAGATGGGCTGCTGGGGGCTGGTGATTTACGCCACCACCGCCGCAATCTGTTCAGGTACGTATCCTGAATCTAGAGATGCAATGGTCTGATCTGTTCAAGTGTAATTCTTCATCTGTATGACTTTTGTGAATGTAGCTTTACTGCAGAAGTACCTGGATAACTTTGACCTCAGCATAAAGGTCATCTACATCCTGGGCACTCTGGGCTTCGCTGTCGGTACTGCCGTCATGGCCATCTTCCCCAACGTCTACGTCTCTATGGTGATGATCAGCAGCATGGGCATCATCTCCATGAGCATCTCGTACTGTCCTTACGCTCTGCTGGGCCAGTATCATGATAATAAAGAGGTCAGAGGCGCTCATCTCTGTGAGACTGTAATCCTGCCGTATTAAAGCTAATCCCAGCGCTAGAACTAATCTTTGTCCTGACCGCCTCTCAGACTCTGTGTTGAGGGTGACATTTCTGCAAGTAACAGGCATTTACGTGTCATTAGATTACTTTCTGGTCATAATGAAAAGTGTTGGCTACATTGTTCAGTAGCCTGACAGAAATTTAGTTTATTTGATTTTTTTTAAATTATGTAATGTAATTATATATACTTTAAAGTATTTTTATATTTAGTCTGCAAGAAATTCAAATTGCAATCTCTGTTAATAAAAAAGAACGGTGTCTGGCACATAAACTGAATAGGTATTGCTGCGAATTTTAATTCTGATTCTTTATTTTTTTAATAAAATGTTTCAGTATATATTTATATGTATTTAATCAAATATATATTTAAATATTTCAATATATATTTAATAGTTTTGTGAATTCATGTTATTTTTTTATGAAAAAATATTTTTAATAAAATATTTCAATATATATTTAAAATATTTAATTTTAAATATATTTTAAAAGATTTAAATATTTAATAAGCTAGAAATTGAAATTGCAATATCTAGAAATAAAAGTCTCTCCTGTGCACAAACAAACTTGAATGGGTAGTGCTGAATATTTATGCATATTTATTTTATTATATATTTAATTAAAAATAAATAAAATATTCAGAAAATATATTGAAATATGTTAAACAAAAATAATTGTAATTATATATTTTAAAATATTTAATCAGCTAGAAATTTAAATTGCAATCTCTATAAATAAAAAAAAGTCATAAAATAAAAGGAAAAATGGATATTCATTGCTCACAAGGTCTAGGAATTTTCCATTTAAAAAAAAATATATATCAGTACAATCACTTTAATTGTACTTTACAGATTATATAAAATATATTATTAGTTACAATAGATATATTTTTAATATCTATATATATATATATTGCAAAAAAAATCTAATTTTCACATGACATTTAAAAAAAACAGCGGAGTCATGTGTTTAATTGTCATGAAAATAATGTCATTCTGATTCATTTTAGTGAATTGTTTCATAGTGTAACGCAAAATAAACAGCCTTCTTAGAACAATGTGTGTTCCGTTTTGGCAGATAAATATTTCAATAACAGTAAAACTGTCGCATTTTCCTCATGGGATATTGACATGCAGCTGTCTTGTTTTTGCCGTTTGCAGTACGTCCAGCACAGCCCTGGCAACTCCAAGCGAGGTTTCGGGATCGACTGTGCCATCCTGTCGTGTCAGGTGTACATCTCTCAGATCCTGGTGGCGTCGGCGCTGGGCGCGGTGGTGGATGCGGTGGGCAGCGTGCGGGTCATTCCCATGGTGGCCTCCGGCGGCTCCTTCCTGGGCTTCCTGTCCGCCTGCTTCCTCGTCATCTACCCAGGGTCCGGCAGAGAGGCCGACGGGGCGAAAACTGAGCAGACGAGGGCGCTGACGTCCCCCAATAACAACGGCGTGACCGAGAAACCCAGCTTCCTCAAGCTGACGCGCAAAGGCGCCGCCACAACCACCTGCAAAGTGGAGTGCGAATCCACGCTGTGAATGCCATCAGATGACGGCTAACATCTAACATTCCCCATGCGTTCCTACACACATTAAATCGAGCGGGTGGCCGGAAGGCACGGTTTTCTTGTTTTTGTTGGTTTGTCCGTGTTTGGCAAGCTAGGCTCGTTGGAAACACGGGCCTCTATATACATTTCTGCAACACCGTAATTACGTACCTACAGTCAAACCAAAATGTATTCAGACAGCTTCAACATTTCTCACATTATCAATTTATTTGCTATAGTTTAGAAAATGGTAATAAAATATGACAAGAACTCAACAGTTAAACTGTGTCAGAACAAATTCATTTTGATAATGTCACATAAATTTGATAAGGTATGTAACAAAACATGGTCAGGTCAAAGTGTCAAAGCAAATATTTACTGGTAATCCACTGTATGAAGAATTTTTGGGTGTAATATGTCACAGTTTACTTTATTTTGCTATCCTCACTCACATAAATGAACTATAGTGTCCTGCACCCACTAGTAAAAAAAATATCAAATTATATCTGGTGTCTGAATAATTTAGACTATTTAAACTAGAGGCAGTAAAACTCCGACAACTTTAATCCTTTTTACACAAAGTATGATTTATAGGTACGGCGTTTTCAGTAATAAAGGCTAATTTTCACACAGTTATTTGCAGAATATTGTTATGATTTCAGAACAATTTTAACATGCTGCATGATTTGAAAACTGAACGTTGTCGTCACATATCCAGCTTCATATGCATGAGTTTTCTAATTCAGTAGGTTTACTTGGTAGCTCAAGCGATACGGTGTTGCGCTTGAGTGATGAAGAGCTCCGGTACGAACCCCGTGAAACTACAGTTTGTCAAAAGAGCTCAAATCCACATAAGGAAGTTAAAATAGCACGGCTGCATCAAAAAATGCTTTTTCATATCACTTTTTGCAATTGTTAACACTATCGGGTAGGTTTAGGGTTTGGTTTGGTTTAGGAGATATTTCAAACACAATAGAGCATTAACCTTTAGTGACACTGGCCAGATATTTGAAATTTGAACAGCCGCAATACGTACCTCAAGCAGCATAATAATAAAAATCCAGCAATACGTGCTTGAACCAACGTGAAAAAACGTGCCACAGTCACGTATTGAATGTGTTTTAGTGCCACTCTCTGGACATTTCACTTTGAAACTGCCGTGAAACGTGCAGTAAGGTACGTAATTACGGTGTTGCAGAAATGTATATAGAGGCATGTGTTTTCATGAGTCTGGGCTGATGTTTGGCCTGGTGTTGCGGGTCTCAGGGCTGCATCTCAGGGCCACCAGGGGGCGACTCTGGGCTGAAATCTTCAGGGGAGAGAGAGAGAGAGGCTGCGCTGAGTCTCTCTCGCTCTCCACCACATGCACTTCCCTTGCACACTTCTATTCGAAGCTCATCCTAAACAAATCTAATGTAGAGAATCTTTATTGTAAGTTAATGGCTCAAAAACTTTATCTTTTCCTATTTTTTTAACAGAGGACATTATGATTACCAAAAGTTGCCCAGTGCAATAATAACAGCTGTTTCATTATGAAGGCTTTATTTTAGTCGTGTTATGCAGGTGAAAGGGTGAATCTCAAGAATATATGTTACATATTTCATATCTCACAGAAAATACAAGAATTTCTATGTGCATTTGCAGAAAATGATGGATTTTTTTGGAACTGAATTTTGACATTATTTTCATGACGGTCCTTGCTGACAATGAAAAAAAAATTGTATTCATATTAGATACAAACTCCATATTTCTGAAGTGATTTTTTTAATTTAAATATTTTATTTAAAAAAAATGCATCTTTTAATAAACATTTAAATTTAAAAAATGTAAATATATTTAATCAGCTAGAAAGTGAAATTGCAATGCTTATAAATAAAGTCTATAATCATCAATAGGAAATGCATTGGTCACAAGATCTAGGAATTTTTTATTTAAATTAGCATGAATTAAAACCAGTACAACAAATACTATACAATGTATTCACATTGTACTTTATAAGCTGTATGAAATATATTATGTAGATATTTTGTAATATGTATACATTTAAAAAATCTCTTTTATTGCATTAGTTGTGAATAAATGTTTAATTGTCATGAAAATAATAATTGTCATTAAATGTAAAAAAAATCCTTCATTTTCTTCATGAAAAATGTAGTTTCTTCTGTCTTTAATTTAAAAAAAAAAAATGGAGGTGAAAAATTACAAGTGTCATTTTTGTCAAGAAATTCTTTTTTCATTTGCAGAAAATGAAGGATATTTTTAGAAAATGTAAACTGTTAACATTTTTGTATCGTGACATTATTTTGTAAGTGAAAAAAATCGTAGTTATTTCTGAAGTGAATATAAACATTTTTCAAATTTAAATATTTCATTAAAAATCACTGCTTTTTTTAATAAAATATTTAAATATATTTAATCAGCTACAAATTGAAACTGCAGTATCTACAAATAATCTCTACAAATTAGTCTTTACAAATTGTCAAATATACTATTAGTTAGATATGTATATATTTTAATAAGATTTTTTGCATTACAGTTGTGGAGAAATGTTTAAATGTCATGAAAATAATGCTTCATTTTCTTCATGCAAAGCATAATTCCTTAAGTCTTTCTTATGATTTTAAGGTAATAAATGAGAGACATTTCTTGAGCGTTGTCATGAGATTCACCCAGACGAGCGTGACTTTGGTCATTAGAGCGTCAGTGCCTCTTTTCATTGACGTACTGAAGTGCTTTAATACATTTGGTGCGACGCTGCTGAGTGCGAGAAGTGAGTCTCCTTCATAGTTTTCCATGTTTCCCTTCGTTCACGTGTTTCCTAAGACGGCCCACGCAAGGGCGAAACCAATGCTGAGAACGAGTAATAATCTCAATGCTGCATCAGAGTGTTCACGCATATACCAAACCTTTCTTACACTCACAGACTTCCAAGTTGCAATGGTGATTTTCTTCAGCTGTGTAACTGTATTTGTGATTTCCGAGGCCCACGCCTCGAACTCCCGGCACTTTCTGGCAGAACTTCAGACTTTTTCTCCCTCTGAACGAGAAGGATTGGGTTCTTGACACTCGCACTAGCGGTCTGTTTACATTAGCACCTGGTTGCTGCGTGTTTTTGGTGGTGAGATCTGCCTGAACGGACTCATCTCCGCCATCTTGGCTCAAACGTGGCCCTTTTTTTGGGGCTCCAGCTGCACTCGACGGTTTCTAGACACTGAGGATGATTGTGCCGGACTGTGATTGATTGATTGAGTTTTAGTTTTCACTCCATCTGATCTTAAGTGGATTTTTGAGACATTTTTGAGGTCTGGTGACTTGTGTTTCTGACCAGACGTGACGTGACTGGACGCTATTCTACTTCCTGTCTTGCCGGCTGGAGAGTTTACCAGGCCAGTTAAAAGACGTTTATTGAGGCACGTTTGTACTGGCTTTAACCTGCGTAGAGTATTAAAATCTTAAGATAAGCTGAGATATATATAAATATATTTTATTTCTGGAATGTTTATTGAAGTTAAAACCAAACTTGAACGAGAAAACCATCAAGTTTCTGACAAATCAAACAACGTTGCAATAGCTGCACCTGCCTCGGTCAGTGTTGGCATTACTGGCATGAATCACTGGGGTTTGGTACACGAACACACGCGAGACTTTTCATTTGAATACTTGAAGTGCAATCTTGGTTGTGTTTGGATATTTTGGGATGCGTTTGCTGACCTCGAAGCAAAGACTGAGGAATGTGGGACTCTCAGAGAGCGTTTTTGACTCCGTCAGGGGATGAAGTTTCCAGTATTGAATGTAACTTACTTGGTTTTGTTTTTTTTAGAGCAAGAAGATTCAACGTTGCACCGAACTTGCACATACAGAGTTTTAAAAGAAAAATGAATCACTATCTTGCAATAGAAAAGCCTAAACTGTGGTTATTTATTTTTTTGAATGCATTATCCTTAAATATTTAAAGAATTATAAGTACAGAGAAAGATATATTTACAGCTTGTGCAGATGAGTGAGATGAGGTGTGTGTGTGTGTGTGTGTGTGTGTGTGTGAGAGAGAGAGACATGTATGTAAGCATGTCTGTTTTTGCATGATCGATATGAGCACCATGTGCATGTGTGTGTGTGTGTGTTTTACATCTCACTCCTTTATAGGATGGATCTCACAAGACCATGTCCAGATCACATTTCATCCTAAAAGTGAAAAAAAAAAACCCTGAAATTTAATGTACGTTGTTTTTTTTTTGTTTTGTTTTTTGTTTTTTGTTTTTTGATTTTTGTATTTATTTTATTTTATATTTTATTTTACAGTTGTGTTTAATTGTCATGGAAAATAATACTGAAAAAATTCTTTATGCAAAATAGAATTTCTTAGTTATTCTTTAGAATTTGAGATGAAAATGACGTCATATTTCATATCTAAAGAAAATTTCAATAAATAATAAAAAACAATAAATGCATTTTTATATTATTTTCATGACAATCCATTATTGTAAAGTGGGGGAAAAAAATCTTATTCTCAATATAGAAATCAGTCACATATATCAGAAGTAAATATTAAAAAAAATTATTTATTTTTTTTAAAATAAAATTTCTATTTAAAATTTTAAATATTTAAACGTATGTTTAATCAGCTAGAAATGAAAATTGGAGTCTCTATAAATGATAAAAAAATGATCACATCCCCTCAAATATGTATGTGTGTGTATATATATATATATATATATATATATATATATATATATATATATATATATATATGTATATATATGTATATGTATATGTATATATGTTTACTTTTTATATAATGCAAAAAATAATTCCCCATTTCCCCCCTTTCTTTTGATTTTGGGGTGAAACGTTTTGTGGTCTTGACAGGTTTGATGAGATTGACTTATAATCATTAGTTTACAATTCACATTTCACTTTAGCAGATGGTCATAGAGCAAACAAAGAAATACTGAAAAGCAGGTAGTCTTAGGTTTCCGTTGTTGGTGAAGCGATGTCTTCGTGGAGTGCGTGTTGACATTGGGCTCAAACGTGGCTTGTTTTCCTGTATGGAAAGCAGCTGGATGTTATTTCAGCGTGTAATGTATGACGGGAGAGAAACTCCTTGCAGTGTACTATACGCCTTGTCATTTACAAGACATGTATATAGTTTCTTTTGCTCCTGTACAAAAGCTCATTATTTTGTATTAGTTTTATTTTCTATGAGGACTGTATATAAATACTGTACATATGCCTGCAAATGTAGACAAACTGAAAAACACTGTATTGAATGCACCTTTAAAGAACTTAAACCAAATACAACAGTCTGATATCTTTTTTTGGATTCCTCACACTTGTATTTCTCATAAACGTCAAAAAGAAGTATGTCATCCGTAAAAATACAGTTGTGGTCAAAAATACTAGCACCTTGAAGTGGCTTTTGGGAGCATAACTTACTGTTGGCATCAGAAAGTTGTTTGTTAATTCAGAAAAATACAGTTCTGACACAGTTGAACAGGATTATGTTTAATATTTTTGTCTGGAGTGTTTTTGTCTATGTAATATTTTGTCTGATTTGGACTAGTGTCTGAAAGGGAAGGGGTGTTATGATGAAGGGTAATGATGAGACAGACAGTTCTCCTCATAAGATGATTTTTTGTTGTTCATATAGTTTTCTGCATCGTGTCAGAAATGAGTTCACACTGACAGTAGTGTATTTAGGGGTCTACAGCGCCATCTGTTGGACAGAGAGATAAACACCTGCTTTTGCACTGATTTCACTGAAGCTGTCATAATGCATAGATATTACAAATGGACTGGGAGTTTTTTGTTTAAACATAAAATTTTAATTAAATCATCAGCTTGTTTCACCTCAGTCTTTTTCAGCTGATGCCACGCAGGCCGTTATGTTAATGTTAATCAATATTCAAATGGAAATTTAGTCATTGTTTTAGGCTGCTGTTGCCTGTAATTCAGCCTGAAATCTAGTCTAGAGTTAATAACTAGAGTTATAGTCTTTCAACTTCAAACTGTATTGTTTAATTCAAAGTGTTACTTGGCATTTATTTGTGATTTATTCATGAAATTTACTAGAAAAAAAAAATCTTTCAAAGTAAATCCTACACCACATTTTTTCAGTGTAGCAACGCACAGCACATTTGCCCAAAATTGCCCCAAAACATGTATTTGTCCAGAGGACCCTGCTACTAACATGTATAAGTGTCCTCTATCTGTAAATGACATTGATCCAGGGTTATTACAGTATTACTAAAAATAACACTAAAACCATATATTTTTCTAAATGAGTGCATTTAAAAAAGATAAATAAAATATAAAAAAAATTCAGCCAGTTGCCAAGGCATCATTTCTCCTTTTCATTAAGTCTAACTTGTACTAAAATAAATAAAACTGAAATAAAATTAAAAAAATGTATAAAAACTGTATAAAAGAACTAATGAAAATGACAAAAACACACCAAATTTACTAAAACTTTAACAAAAATGTAAATAAAAACAGAAAATATAAAAATAAAAGCTAATTCAAATCTCAATGATACTAAAATAACAAAATAAATGTGATTTGTTGAGAAACTGCGCCCTCTACTGGCAAACACTGCTACTGCTTTGGCTATTTAAATGTGTCACTATGAGCCCTAAAGGGATAGTCCACCCCAAAAATTAATTTACTACACAAATAGGAGATATTTTGAAAATGTCTTTGTATTGTTTCGCCCCCCCCCCCATTCAATGAAAGTCAATGGGGTCCAATGCTGTTGAAATGCTGTCAGAATATCATCTTTTGTGTTCCACGTCATACAGGTGTGGAATGGTATTCATTTGTGTCTGGACTGTCCCTTTAACAATGAAACATAGGCTACTGATAGTTTGTATATGCTATATGATCATGACTCACTCTCATTGTTTCTTCACCATCATCATCATAAACTGTGTTGTTTTAAATGTGCTGATTTGCTCGTTCTCAGCATCCATGTGAAAAGCTTCAGATTAGTGCTGAATGAATGCTTTGATTACCTGTTGAGATCTGCAGGACTGTTATTACTGAAGCCGCGTGATCCTCAATGAGAGACGGTAAACTATCCTTTATCTTAATTAGAGCCTCATAAAACCAGCTTCCTGAAGTCAGGGCTCTGTGATGAGCTCTGAGACACGGGGACACACATTAAACACTTAACTTTACGCCTAAACTGCATCCTGGAAGAGAGGAAATTATGCTTTATGAGCAGCTGCTAATTAGAGCTTATGAAGCCTTTATTTAGAATTACTGACAGTAAATAGCCATAAATAAACACATGGAGCCTTTCAAACAAGGTACTGTAATAGTACCAGGGTATAGTGCTAACAGTACTACAGTACTGATTGACAACCATATGTATGTTCAGTGACATTTACAATGTTATTTACTTTTTTGTTAGTAATTTTTGTATATTGTATTTAAAAAGGGGGGAAAAAAACCTAATAAAAAAGCAAAAACTTACCAATAAATAAGACAATATTTTAAACCAGTTAAACTAAATATCTATAATTTTTTAATATATTATTTTTTATATAATAATTATATCTCATAAAAGTCCAAGAATACTATATTACCCATTAAAACAAAGGGTAAAAAATTAAACTTAGCAAAAACAAATTCCTATTATTACAATTATAATATATCACACTGGTTTAAAGACTAAGTTTTTAAATCCGTGTGATCTAAATGTGACCTAAATATAATTATTGTACAAAAATGTATATATGTGACCCTGGACCACAAAACCAGTCTTAAGTGTCAATTTTTCAAAATTGAGATTTATACATCATCTGAAAGTTGAATAAATAATCTTTCCATTGATATATGGTTTGTTAGGATAGGACAATATTTGGCCGAGATACAACTATTTGAAAATCTGGAATCTGAGGGTGCAAAAAAATCTAAATACTGAGAAAATCACCTTTAAAGTTGTCCAAATGAAGTTCTTAGCAATGCATATTACTAATCAGAAATGAAGTTTTGATACATTTATGGTAAGAAATTTACAAAATATCTTCATGGAACATGATCTTTACTTAATATCCTAATGATTTTTGGCATAAAAGAAAAATCGATCATTTTGACCCATCCAATGTATTTTTGGCTATTGCTACAAATATACCCCAGCGACTTAAGACTGCTTTTGTGGTCCAAGGTCACATATTAATAATAAAATAATAAATAAAACAGGGGGGAAAAAAACATTTTATTACTTTTAGAATATATCACACTGGTTTAAAGACTATTAAGAGTCTGAATAGCCTACATACACAAGTTTTTAAATCAGTGTGATCTAAATATAATTATTGTAATTATAATAAAATAATAAACAAAACGCAACAAAAAAAATCATTTTATTACTTTGAGAATATATCACACTGGTTTAAAGATTATTAAGCGTTCAAGTGAAGAAACGTTGTTGTGGACAAAAAAAACTTTACATTTCAGCAGTAATAATACAAATGTTTCATATATGCACCCATAAATGAATAGCAGTCTTACACACAATAAAGGGATCCAGTTTAAGTTATTGTGCTGTGAGGTGAGACAGGAGCAGATGGTTAGAAAGTCTGAATCAGCACTGAAAATGACTCACTTTGCTGCTGTAGATTATTAACTTATAATGAAAGTCTAGCAGACACATGAGCCACGACGCTCACGAGCACATGTGACGACCTACGCTGAGAATTACCTTATTATATACTTCTTTTGCACTGGGAAGTGATTCAGCAAACAAATCTCATGCCAACATGCAAATTTAAAGGGATAGTTCACCCAAAAATGAAAATTCTGTCATCATTTACTCACCCTCAAGTAGTTCCAAACCTGTATGAATTTCTTTGTTCTGCCGAACACAAAGGAAGATATTTTTTGTTTTGGGGCACCATTGACTTCCATAGTAGGAAAAAAAATAGTATGGAAGTCAATGGTGCCCCAGAACTGCTCTGTTTCCCACATTCTTCAGAATATCTCCCTTCGTGTTCAGCAGAACAAAGACATTTCATACAGGTTTGGAACTACTTGAACTACTGTTGGAACTACTTTAAATGTTATGCTTTAATGTTCACATTAGAGTCAGTTAAAACTACATTTTATATCTATTATTCTCAGTGCTGCCTACTTGGCCATGGGGTATCCATTGTAAATGTATTAATAACAATGTTTTTTCGTTTCTTTTTTTAACAAATTGACAGAATGCTGTCAATGAAGCTTCACATGTAAATGAACCCAGAATCTTGCTTTAAGCCAGATATGTGTGGTGTTGAGTCTCACCTGACGCGGGAGAGACGGATGAAGGCACAGACGGATCGGGAAGGAAGACATGGTGGGGTTTTCGGAGGAGCTCTGATGGATCACCAGGAATAGTCTGCTTCTCAGGGCCATTTTAAGACACGGGGAATCTTTATTAACTTTTGCGGATGTCTTAGCCTGGTAATGAACAAATCAATTATTCATCTTTTTTTCATAATTTTAATTCGTCAGACGGATCTGATAAATGAACATTTTATTTTTTCATCCCTTTTTTTGAAGGAAAAGCACATTCCTGTTATACTGTACTGGTGAAACACCCAATCTGGCAAATGAGTATTTTGTTTTATGCTTTCAGAATTAGTGATATGGACAGTTAATCAACCAAAGTTTTGAGATACCTATTTGGCCTGTTTAACAAAAGTTGTCATTCCACCTATAGTATCAGTTACAAAATCTACAGATTTTTAGTTAGATTTGAGCATATTGTGTAAAAATACTGTCATTTAAATGAACTGCATAGCATATATTTCAGACAGTTCTCTATATATTGATATCAGCCATTAACGGCTCGTTTCACTCAACCACTGGTCAGAACGATTGTCTCTAATTTCATGACTGTAAATAAATACATGTGGAAATAAATAAATATGAACAAAGAATGCATACATAAATAAAACAAACGAAAAAAATAAAATAAAAAACACAAGCCTGTAAGAATAAAATTAAAGAAAAAATAAATACAGAAAATAATAAATAATGGAAAATATAATAAAAATAAATTGAATACTAAATTTAAAATTAAAATTTGTTTTATCTATATATTCCTTTATTTTATTAATATTACATATTCTTAATTTTTAAATTGGACCTTCAGAGTATTTATGTGTATTTATTATAACTCACAACTAATCTTTAGCACTTTAATTTCAATATCAATGTCAGTTTTATATATAAAAATAAATTAATATAAAATAACAGACCATTAACCAAAATGCTATACAACAGGTGGGTGGGCGTGTCCTTTGAGTTCATGTTAGCATGTTGCTAAGCTAACGGCAATATTTTAATAAGCATAAAATACACAGAACTCACAAATACTTTAATTACATTTAACTAAGGTGACCAGATTTCTGAAATTGAAGCCACAGACGTTTCTTATTTCAGTGGTCAAAATATAATAAAAATCTCATTTGTTATTATCTATTGTATGAATTTAAAAATGGCGGAGCTTTTGAGGACGTTTAAAATTGTCTGCAAAACAATCCCGCACCCTGTTGAGGCCCTGTTATAAAGCACATACAAACAGTATTACACCAATTTGTCATAAATAGTTAGCATGTTACTACCTGTTTGATGATTGATAATAACAACGCTTCGCTCTCCAGGTTCAGTTCTTCGTGGCTAAATTAACGGCGCGCAATCCGGGGTTACCAGATTTTCACAATAAAATCCGTTCGATTGCTACTCAAAACTAGCTCAAAACTAGCCCAATTGCGTTTCGAGGTGGATCCCCGATAAAAATCGCGTTACGGGGGGTAAAATACACGTTTTTTAACAGGGTTTCCTTGGTAAAAATCGCATTCCAGGGGCTAAAAATCACGTTATTGGGGTCGCTTCAACCCGCGGACATGAAAAACAATCCGCGGCCACAGTGTTAAAGTAGGCCAATTCCCGCGGACTTGGCAACACAAAATAATTACTACACGATTGCTTTGATAAATGTATTTACGCGCTGTTTTGAACGTGCTGTAAAACAGGGACATTTCCAGTCAGGAACAAGACACCAAAAAAACTGGACTGTCCCAGAAAAAGGGGACGTCTGGTCAACATACACTTAACCCCTGATGCGTTACTATAATCTATCCTGGGTTGGAAGGAATATTGCCTTTGAATTTGGCCAAAATGAGACATTTTATAAAATTAATTTGACTACTTTCTGGAGCAGTACACCCATGATGCTTTAAAACAGCAGGTTTATGAGGTTTCTCATCATTTTATACCTTTCCTTCAAGTAATCAGTTAACTAAACTCATTATTTCACTAGCAAACTTTTCATTGTGTGATTCTGGAGATGAAAACAGTCAAATGTGAGCTCAGAGTGGTTCTAAGGACAAACATCTACATTTGTGGTTGTTTCTGTAATTATCTGCATTTCCTTGGCCATTGATCCAGCCTAGGCCATCTGAAACCTCCCTCTCGAGTCACAAATGCGTCCTTGGAAGAGTTGCATGATTCCTGACAGTCATCATATTGACAGCCTTTTTATATTTAATTTTCCCCTATATATCCCAGCTTTCCAATTAGGAGACATCCAAGCTGAATTACGCTCACCATGGCAACCGAGTCAGCATGTATTGCCTTTGATATCAGCCTGTCCCACAGGGTAGCCAGGTTTATCACTGTGCGCTAAAATTAGCACTTTCTGTCTGTTTCACACTCTCTCTCTCTCTCTCTCTCTCTCTCTCTCTCTCTCTCTCTCTCTCTCTCTCTCTCTCTCTCACTCTCTCACACACACACACACACACTTTCTCCCATCTTCAATTCCCTTTCCGTGACCCATCCAGTAAATGCTAGTGACCTGACAGGCCGGTCAGGAGTGTGAATGCATTTTGGGAGCACTGGTTCACAAATCTTCATTAAAAATTTACTGTGTACGTTTATTTAACCTTTATATGTGCGCCATCCTTCCTGTAACAAATGTGACTAGTTTGTGGCCAGAGTATTGATTTCTGAGTGGTTGTGGTCAAAGTGAAGTTTTGCAACCAAAGTGAAATCGAAAAAGCAAGACACTGATTCCACTACACAAACGCTCTGAATGAATCTGGGTTATTGTTACTTGAAATTAAATAAACAATAACTGTAGTCTTATTTTAGTATTATTGAGATGCTATTGTAGTTTTTATTAATATTTATAACATATCTAAAATATTTATTGAAGATAATATGTTCTGGTATGTTCTGTTTTCATTTGAATATTTGTTAAAGTTTTAGTGTTTGTCATTTTATTAGTTTTTAAAATGTCTATATAGTTTTTAGTAAGTTTTATTTTAGTGTTAGTTTTAGTTTTTTGTGTTTTAGTAATTTTAGTTCATTAAGTTAACCTAAATGAAAATGAGAAAGTTGGCAACTATTGTAGTCATCATTTAAGTGGATCAAAAAAAGTTCATCAAAGTTGTCCTATGACAAGAATGGGTATTGTTTTTGTTTTAGGACTAACTTTGATGAAAGGTTTTGATCCACTTCAAATGTTGATTAGTATAGATTAAATAAAATACAGTTTTAATGTTTTTTTAGGTTTTTTTTTTCAAGTTTATTTCATTTCAAGTAACAAAAGTGTTTTAACAGAAATAAAATAAAACGTAATTCATTTAGTTGCCAAAGCAACATTCCTCATTTTCTCCTAGTTTAATTAGACACTAAAATAAAAGAAATTAATAAAGTATATATACTAAATATAAAATAAATATAAAATTATATAAAATAAAATATATAATTAATATACAAGAAATAAAATGAATTAAAAATAATAAAAACACACACACACACACACATATATATATATATATATAAAAGCTATTTTTAAAAAAATTTAAATACAAAAATAAAACAAAAATATTTAGAATTTTTGTTGTTGTTTTTTTTTATTTTATAATAATATTAGAGTTAAAGTATAATGTATTTCTGTGATCAAAGCTGAATTTTCAGCATCATTACTCTTCATTGTCACATGATCTTTCAGAAATCATTCTGATTTGCTGCTCAAGAAACATTTCTGATTATTTTCAGTGTTGAAAACAGTTGTGCTGCCTCATATTTTTGTGGAAACTGATACATTTTATTTTTCAGGATTCTAGAAAGTTCAAAGGAACAGCATTTATTTGAAGGTGGTTTAAATGATTTGTTAATGACCTTCATGAACCATTGAACTCCAATGACCTCAACTTGTGATCGAATCACCCGAGACCGAGGCTAATTCCAGGCATAAACAGGGTGTAAAGCGAGTCCCGAGGGTAAATGTCACAATAGCGGCTGTGATGATGGTGTTTCTGATGTGTTAATGCAGGATGATGGTGATGATCAGTATTTTGGTAATGAGCAGCTGTAAACTGAATTCAGGCCAGTGTTATTTTAGTAGCATTGAGATACTATTATAAAACACATTCACATTCTATATTTCCAAATATTACTGTTTTACTGTATTTTTGATCAAATAAATGCAGCCTTGATGAGCAGATGAGACTAAAGGGGCCTAATTGTTAGCATGCAGTCTAGAGGTAGCAGCCTAACAGGTGCTAGTGTATTTTTAGCAGAAGCACAGGAAGATAAATGTCTCCACATGGCCTTCATGTGACGTTTGTTTCTCGTGGGTAAAGCAGGCCTTCATTAGCCTCTCACATATAGAGGACGGCAGCAGGTTAATGGATCGATCAGTTGACTAGCGTTTCTCCATCCTTGACCTTTGCTAAGTGGCTAACGCTGCGTCTTGTTAACAGCTGCGGATTGAGCGCTATTGACCTCTGGGATATAAAGTGCCTTTATAAACTGGGAGGTTTGTTAACATGAACCAATTACTCTGACATATTAATCCAGATCAGACAGAAACCACAGCCTGATGCTAATCAAGTCCATCCGGATCTCACTCAAGAGAAAGAGAGAGATGAGAAACACATCTATCGTTCTATCGTTCTATCTATCTATCTATCTATCTATCTATTGTTCTATCTATCTATCTATCTATTGTTCTATCTATCGTTCTCTGTCTATCTATCTATCTATTGTTCTATCTATCGTTCTCTGTCTATCTATCTATCTATCTATCTATCTATCTATCATTCTATCTATCTATCTATCTATTGTTCTATCTATCTATCTATCTATCTATCTATCTATCTATCTATTGTTCTATCTATCTATCTGTCTATCTATCTATCTATCTATCTATCTATCTATCTATCGTTCTCTGTCTATCTATCTATCTATCTATCTATCTATCTATCTATTGTTCTATCTATCTATCTGTCTGTTTATCTGTCTGTCTATCTATCTATCGTTCTCTGTCTATCTATCTATCTGTCTATCTATCTATCTTGCTATCTATCTATCTATCTATTGTTCTATCTATCTATCTATCTATCTATCTATCTATCTATCGTTCTATCTATCGTTCTTTGTCTATCTATCTATCTATCTTGCTATCTATCTATCTATCGTTCTCTATCTATCTATCTATCTTGCTATCTATCTATTGTTCTCTGTCTATCTATCTATCTATCTATATCTATCTATCTTGCTATCTATCTATTGTTCTGTCTGTCTATCTATCTATCTTGCTATCTATCTATTGTTCTCTGTCTGTCTATCTATCTATCTTGCTATCTATCTATCTATCTATCTATCTATCTATCTATCTATCTATCGTTCTATCTATCGTTCTTTGTCTATCTATCTATCTATCTTGCTATCTATCTATCTATCTGTCTATCTATCTATCTATCTATCTATCTATCTATCGTTATCTATCTATCTATCTATCTATCTATCTATCTTGCTATCTATCTATTGTTCTCTGTCTGTCTATCTATCTATCTATCTATCTATCTATCTATTGTTCGTTCTATCGTTCTCTGTCTGTCTATCTATCTATCTATCGTTCTATCTATTGTTCTCTATCTATCTATCGTTCTATCTATTGTTCTCTATCTATCTATCTATCTATCTATCTATCTATCTATCTATCTATCTATCTATCTATCGTTCTATTGTTCTCTATCTATCTATCTATCTATCTATCTATCTATCTATCTATCTACTGTTCTCTATCTATCTATCTATCTATCTATCTATCTATCTATCTATCTATCTATCTAAATCATTTTCCCTTTTCCTTTCCTATGGTGTGACATTAATTTTAGGTACAAATATTTCATTTAGTCTCTCGATTAATATGTGCTGATGGAAACTGCATGCATAATTATGAAAGAATTAGCAAAATGGTGTTTAAAAGAGTTTTAGATGGATTACAGTATAACCCGCTCCTGAGGTGGTGATCTCTCATCTGCCGCATGTCAAACACTCATCATCTACATATCTGCTTACTCAGCACTTTCTACACGTTGAAACACTAAGAATCTCACTGGGAGGAAAACGTCCACCATGGGAGTGAATCACCTTTTCCATCTTGACCTTTGTGATGTCCACAGTGTGCTGAGATGACCTCTTCCCGCCGGAGAATATTAATGACCGTTTCTCGGCCTTAAGTACCTATAAAGCAAACAGGCAGACATGATGGCGGCGCGGGTTTATTCTCCTCCTCTGAGCGCGGGTCAAGTTCAAACTACTGAGCGCTGGAATTAATTTCCTGTGGACGCTAAACCACAGCGCTTTATGACACCTCAGATGACCCTGCTCCAGAATCGCTCACATTTTCTTAAGATTCAAGGCTGTAGTTTGTCAGAAAAGCCGCAGGATCACATCAATTTGTTTCTGGTGAATCTCACTGAATGGCCACATTCATCATTCTGCTGCAGATAAAAGTCAACAGCCTTTTGTTTCAACGTGTTTTAAGTTTAAATGACTTGTTGTGGTTAGTCCAGATACTGAATGCGCGGTCAGAAAATGTTCTGTTGATAGATTATATCAGCCGTTCAAGGTTTCCGCACAGAACTGCTGCTGTAAGTAGCTTCATGAATTGTGTTGCTGTAAAAAATGAAATACAGCACTGAGGGCTGATATGGATTATAGTTTAGGCCCTGTAAGGTTGTTTGATCTTGCTTTGTGTTTTGCAGGTGTGAATCTGATGGAGCCCAGAGGAGTTTTTCCAGCAGGAATCGTGGAGTTTGTCCTGATGGAAATTTCTCAGGTATATCAGTACAGATGAGTTGCACTATGACACACTGCATCTGAACCAGGCATACAGAGAAGTACCTGCTGTTATCTGTTTGAGATTTTAATTAGTGCTGTTTGCTAAGTCAAGCATCATGATAAAGAACGAATGCTCATTCTACTGATCTGAACCTGACCCATACAACAACAAATATTTTCAAATATACTTTAATTAAAATATATTTTAATCATACCTACACAGCTAAAGATGTGTATATATTGTCAGATATATTTTCAAATATATTTCAAAGTAAACAAAAAATATTGTTCATACATATATATATGAATAAAATATAATATTTATATTATATAAAATGTATATTTCCAAATATATTTTAAAATTTAATTAAATTTAAAAACAAATAAAAAAATATTTACTTTTTTTCAGTGTTTACTTGTATTTCCTATTTTTTTTACCAATATTTTAAAAGTAAATATATATTTTATATACCTATATTTATAGAGAGAGATTTCATATATATTTTCATATTAAAAAAATGCCAAAAATATTGTTCAAATAGATGTTAAAATGTATTTATATATATATATATATATAATCTATTTATTAATATATTTTTAATAGTTTACTTTTATTCCCTCTTTTTTTGACCATTATTAAATATATTTTTTAATGTAAATGTATTTATGTTGTCCAGAAGATATTTTAAAATATACTCGGTCAAAATGTATCTTAAGATTGTGTGTGTGTGTGTGTGTGTGTGTATGTGTGTGTGTGTGTGTGTATATGTATATATATATATATATATATATATATATATATAAGCACTCAATCAAAATGTATTCATGTATTTTAAGATCCACACAGCAATGCCATAAAAA
The DNA here is from genome assembly GCA_021397915.2 of Tor tambroides. Classification (NCBI taxonomy): domain Eukaryota; kingdom Metazoa; phylum Chordata; class Actinopteri; order Cypriniformes; family Cyprinidae; genus Tor; species Tor tambroides. The sequence continues at coordinate 25,904 of JAFVLL020009138.1, forward strand.
CACCACTCACATTTTCTTTAGTTGACCAGAAACAAAAGCTAATATTAATGCTCTTCTATGATAAATCGCTTGTGTTTTTCCTCATTCGTACATCACGCTGGATAAAAATGTCTGTTGAATTATTAAATGCAACTGTGTAACTTCATCATGCACCTCCTGTAGACGCACTGGTAATTTCCATGAAATATAATCATCACATCCTTATCCACACAAGTCAAACAAATGCGATGATGAGCACGATACCGCAGGGCACAATTAAACAGCGGCACAAAGAGCAGGAGGAAATCTATTAGCGACACATAAAGAAGAGGCTTCCCTCGCTGTAATGAGATCATAAACATCCCAAACAAGCTCGTTTGCTCTCGGCTGCTTTCCACAAGTCTCCCTCGTCTCGTTTAATGCTATTATTCTTCACATTTGCGTGTTATGTTTTAATACATTCGAGGTTTGAGTAATTGAATGCTCACAGAAAGGCCTGTTTGAGGAGATGTGGCAGGGGATCACCTTTCTGCCAGAACAGAACAGAAATACTCCTTTCATTGGAAAGCAGAAGCCACATCCATCCTCGTGCCCCATGAAGTCTGAATTTTTTATATGTTTTATGAATGTGAAAACTGGGGAAGGACGTCAGCGGCTGTAATGAAGCACACATGAACGTTTCTATATGCGCTTCTGATCTCTCCTCCCAGCCTGAATCACAGGAATGAGATTCATTTACAGCTGTCATGTTCTGGAGAATAAAAGTTGTCGGAGAGAAAACTGTGTGCATCGCTTTTATTTTTCTCTATGCAATTTTAAGATCTGTTTGTTTGATTGCTCACATGATTGAGCTGGGATTATTATAGTTACCTTAAACTAAAACCATAAAAAGCATTTACTCAAAATAAACATTAACCGAAATAAAATATAAAATAATAAAATAAAAAAAAACTTATGTCAGTAGCCAAAGCAACATTTCTTATTTTCATTTATTTGAAACTGATTTACTAAAATAACTAAAACTATAACTTAAATAAGAATTTATAAAAAACTATATAGAAATATAAAAATAATAATAAAAAGATGACAAAACAACAAAATTGTTAACTTTTTAAATAAAATGAAAATGAAAACAGAAAATACAAAAAATAAAAACGAATTCAAATGGCCAAAAATATACTGATTAAAATATATTTAAACATATTATGTATTTATTAATATATTTATATATTTGATAAGTTTACTTTACAAAATTATTAAAATAATATTATTAAATTAAGTTATTAAAATTATTAAAAATGTTAAATAAAATGAAAATTAAAAAATATGTATAATTGAAAAATATATATAATTGTATGTATGTATGTATGTATGTGTAATATATATATATATATATATATATATATATATATATATATATATATAATTTCTATAAAATTATATATATTTTTTAATTGAAATGATATTTATAATTTTAATAATTATTAATAATTAAAATAATTATTAAAAATTAAGAATTTATCATTTAAAATGTTAATATTTTTAAACAATTAATTCATTAATTCATTACATTTTCATATTTTCTGTTTTTATTTTCATTTTATTTTAAAATGTAATAATTATTACTATTAACAAATAATTATTAATAATAATTTAAAATGTTAATAATTTTTAATTAATTAATTAAAATGATTACTTTTCATCTATTAACTCATTTGTGTCTATTTTTATTTCTCCCAAGACTTTGTAGGAGAAACTTCTGAGACAAGTTCAACTTAAGGACATGAACATGAAACCAAAACTGGAGGTTTTCATTTAGTTCACATCTGTTAACTCTGATGTTGTTGAAATGCTAGGTTAGTGCTAAAAGTTAATTAGATTAACAGGAGGTGGATATTATTGAGGTATTTCTTATTTTATTTTATTTTATTTTCAACTAATCTATGCTAGATTAGTACCAACATTTTAAAAAATTAAGCTTGTCACTTCATTTGCCTCTGACTTTTATTTCTTTATTTTATTTTCAGCTTATTAGTTGATGTCTGTTAGCTTTGAGGCCACTGAAATGCTACTATACACTCTTAAAAATAAAGGTGCTTCAAAAGGTTCTTCAAGCGATGCCATAGAAGAACCATTTTTGGTTCCACAAAGAACCATTCAGTCAAAGGTTCTTTAAAGAACCATCTCTTCCTTACCTTTTTATAATCTGAAGAACCTTCTTTCACCACAAAGAACCTTTTGTGAAACAAAAAGGTTCTTCAGATGTTACAGGTTCTTTATGGAACCACTTAGACAAAAAGGTTCTTCTATGGCATCGAGAAGCACCTTTATTTTTAAGAGTGTAGAGCTAAAAGCTGGCATGTTGAACTTTTAGTGTGTACATTTGTAAAGTCTTTCTAGGAAAACAGACTAAAAGTTTTGACGATTCATCAGCATCCAAATTTTTGTCCATCAAAATGCTTTCTAGATGAAGTTTGTTGCTCCGTTTGCCCCTGACTAGCATTAGCAAGAGGATCTGTAGTGTTATTGGCTAACATAAGTGAGATGGGTCTCCTGGGCTTTGAAAGAGCAGTAATATTTCACCTCCTGTGCTCCTCAGAGGAGCAGTGACAGATGACGCTCTTCCTGCAGAGACCGTGAGCTTTATCAGTCTTTTATCAAGACCAGTGGAGAACCATCTGTCAAAGCCCAGCGGATCCTCCAGCACCAGAACAAACAAACTCATTCATGATCTCATTTTAAGATCAGTATTTAGGCCTCATTTAAGATGTTTGTGAACTGCATGTAAAATTTCCATCTATTTGGATTGCACAGTTTTAACACAAACATATTTGTCAGTTTCAAATAAATGAAACCGGTCAGATTTCTGTAAAAGAACTAATAAACTGAATGTGTTTTAAATACACAATAACCAACTTTATATGTGACCCTGGAGCACAAAAGCAGTCTTAAGTCGCTGGGGTATATTTGTAGCAATAGCCAAAAATACAATGTATGGGTCAAAATGATTGATTTTTCTTTTATGCCAAAAATCATTAGGATATTAAGTAAAGATCATGTTCCATGAAGATATTTTGTAAATTCCCTACAGTAAATATATCAAAATGTAATTTTTGATTAGTAATATGCATTGCTAAGAACTTCATTTGGACAACTTTAAAGGTGATTTTTCTCAGTATTTAGATTTTTTTTGCACCCTCAGATTCCAGATTTTCAAATAGTTGTATCTTGGCCAAATATGGTCCGATCCTAACAAACCATACATCAATGGAAAGCTTATTTATCTTAAACTTATGATGTATAAATCTCAAGTTTGAAAAATTGACACTTATGACTGGTTTTGTGGTCCAGGGTCACGTATGTTTATCATCAATAAATCTGAATTTTAACTAATTGAATATCGCTTTTTCCACAGCTATAGCCATATTTAAATCACGTTTATACATTTGAAATGAATAAATGTCGCAATTTAAATAAATGCAGAAAAATATGATTGAAAATATGATTATTTAAACAAAATTTAAAAAGTTTTAAAAAGATTTTTTAAAAATTAGAAATTAAAAAATATATTTTAATTTTTTTTAAATAAAAAAATAAAAATAAATAAACAATATGCTTGAATCTTATGTGTGACTGACAAATATGCATTACAATTAAGTGTATTAGTTTGTTAAAACTCTGTAATCTAAATTGTATATGCAATTCAAATAACTAAATGTTTAATTAAGGTAAATATTTTAAATTTAGTTAAAATATCTTTTGAGTGTATAATTGCATTAAAAAAACAAAAAAACATTTTATTTAAGGAATAAGATAAAATTAGTGCAAAATTAGTAATTAAAATTCAGAACATTTCTTCAAATCCCTAACAATATGAGCAATAATAATAATGTTTGCTATATAAAAAAATAGCCAAAAATGATATGAAGAAATATAAGTAACTAAAACTTCTCGAGAATATATTTATGCAAAAATATTAGACATCTATTAGCAATATTTTTCGGCCAAGTAAAATATATATATATATATATATAGTAATTAGTATACTTTTTGGTGTAGAAATCATGTTATGTCAAAATCTTGTTGTTTTAGGATAAGCGGAGGAGAATGTCTTCACGGAGATGAAGTGTCTCACCTGAGGTGGGTTTGTTCTTCACTAATGTGTGTTAAAGCAGTGTCCTCTCATCATCTGGAAAGAGTGTGTTCACTGCAGACGCTCGTATAATGAGGTGACAGCCTATGAACTCCAGGCAGGAGTGTGTTCTTATCTCTTCGGCTGATGCATGATGGGAAGTTTCTCATTGACACTCCGCTATTATGATGCAACAATAGTCTGTATATTGACGGTGACGTCCTTGAGGTTTCTGCTGCAGCTGTGTCTCCCTCCCCGATGTCTCTTACTGAATTTGGCGGCTTTGTGAGCAGCAGCGGCTTCAGACAGACTCTGGATTGGGTTTAGGGCCCTCAGGAGCCACCGGCGTTTAACAGGGACTGGAGATCTGTGTGCTCTTAATGCCTGGGAAAGTGCAAAGAGACACACAGGGAGTCAAACTACAAAGTACATATCAGATCAGATTAAAAAAATAGTAAATTTGTTTAGTCCAATAAATAAATTCAGCAGTTCATTAACACAATATAAGGTCAAATATAAGGCAGGCTTTGATAATACACACACAATACCATACAGATTTCAAAATATACTTTTGTAAATATATTCTAACCCAAAAATTATATGAGGAACTATAAGTAACTAAAACTTATTCAGAGTGTTTTTAGATCTGAGATCTACATCAGATTTATAATTTATATCTATAATCTATGAAATTTATTTTGGCCATGTTTTGTGTATACACATTTCACACTAACAGTCAAATGTCAGTAAGATTTTTAATGTTTCTTAAAGAAGTCTCTTCTGCTCACTAAACCTGCATTTATTTAATCCAAAGTACAGCAAAAACAGTAACATTTTGAAATATTTTTACTATCTAAAATAACTGTTTTCTATTTGAATATATTTTAAAATGTAATTTATTCCTGTGATCAAAGCTGAATTTTTAGCATCATTACTCCAGTCACATGATCCTTCAGAAATCATTCTAATATTCTGATTTGCTGCTCAAAAAACATTTATTATTATTATTATTATTATTATTATGTTAAAAACAGCTGAGCAGAATTTTTTTCAGGATTCTTTGATGAATAGAAAGTTCAGAAGATCAACATTTCTCTGAAATAGAAATCTTTTGTAACATTATAGATGCCTTTATCATCAATTTTGATGAATTTAAAGCATCCTTGCTAAAGAAAAGTATTAATTTCTACAA
>JAFVLL020009139.1:0-16948 GCA_021397915.2 Tor tambroides
ATGGATTCATTGTTATTCTTAATTAAAAAGCACAACAACAATAAAACAGTACGTTACAATGACAAACTAGCTTACATAACATTTATTAACAAAAATGAATAAGACGAGGCATGGCATTGGACACATCACATGCTGTATTGACTAATAAATTATAGAATGTTTAGCAAACACTGAGGAATCTAATAATAATAATAATAATAATAATAAAAAATTAAGGAAAGCCTCCATAGCATAACGTGAGGTAAACAGCAAAGATAACAATCTTTTCAAAACGAAAACAAAAAGAAAAGGTTTTAAAGGCTTCTCTGGTTTAAGAAGCGGTCTTTTACTTTAGTTTGAAAACCAAATCCTCCGTTGCGCTCTGTCCGCTGCGCTCGTGCTGACGCGGTGAGTATAAACCAGGCTCTACCCACTAAGCGCTCGCGCTGAAAGCGCCTCTCTTCACGTGATCAGTGAAGTCTTTCTCCTGCTACAATGTGCTGCGGCTCTGCAGCGCGCGCTGAAAGAAGCAGACACTTTGGAGCAGCGCAGACCGTGCACTCGCACAAGTGCGACCACGTCAAATTTTTACTCGCACACTCTCAAAAAATGGTCGCAGTCTAGAGCCCTGAAGTGTATTAGTTTCGTGTTTCATCTACATTTTGCACAAGCCAGAACTCAGATGTTTTAGGATTTATTTGTCATTCAAGAGATTTAAGTGATTCTGAATAAGGTTGCCAGCTGTGTCTCTAGTAACTTTCAGTGTCTTCTTGTAGGTGTAAACTAGGCATAAACTTTTTTTGTTTGTTTGTTTTTTTTGTTTTGTTTTGGGGGTTTTTTAAATCAGAGAATTGGTTAGATGGGACATATCTAAATCTAGCTTGATTTAAAGAGCAGACAGTATTTTTAGTTAAAGTTCATGGAAAATCTTCCTTTCACTGCAGCCACAAGATGTCATTCTTTATTTAGCATTCAAAAAGCCTTAGATGTCAGAAAGCACTTAAGTTAATTTATGATTTGCTGTCTGTCTGAACCAAAGAAATAAAAAGCAAACTATCTGTACCATATTGAATTGCATAGCATAATTTTTTCCCATTGCATCGTATTAACTATCTCCAATTTGATACTGTTAAGTGCTTTGACACAATCTGTATTGTTAAAAGCTATATAAATAAAGGTGACTTGACTTGACTTGACTATTGCATTGAATCGCATTGTGTTGAACCAAATCAAAATCAGATTGCACTGCATCGTAATGGGGTGACTTGCATCGCCTCGGTAGCTGCTTCATACAGTATTTATCTTTAATGTATTGTATCATTGCCTATGTATCGAGCTGCGTATCATTTATGGAGATGCACATCCCTAGTGTATATATGTATATAATACAATCATGAATGAATTGAATAGATTTGACTATTGACTGTTAAATCTCATTATTCTATTTGAAATATCAGTAATCACCAATTGGTTTTGCATACTGATTTTGCACTCCTGACAGAAATTAGAAAATAACAGTTTCACAAATATTGGTCAAATATCGAAGCTAGACTCCTAAATACTTTTAATGATACACAATTTATAAAGTTTAAATAAGAATGTCATGTCATGACAATAGTGTGCAGTGAATGTAAACAAACACATCTTTGCTTCCAAAGTGGTTAAAGAGGGTTGTGTGGATTATTAATGGTTGTGGTAGAAAGTTCTAACCATTAGTGAGAAGGGTATGCAGTTAATACACTCTATACACATAAGAAAAAGTTCTGTATAAACCGTAAATGGTTTTACCGGGTGCTTTTTTGTATTTGAACAATAAAAGATTCCATATAGACCATTTTTAAAGGATCAATCAATATTTTTTGTAACCAGGAAAAATGTTCCCATCATAGGATTATATTGTGAATGTAGTTTCTTTTAATTAATTTTGTTTAATCAAGTTTAATTTAATCTTATGAATTAGGCAACTATTTATGTATAAGTACTTGATCACAAAAACATTAATCATAGGCATAACACATTATAGTATTACATAATAATTTAAGACATTTTATTAGCATTTGCAATGACACAAATTTATAGTGCAATAGAAGAATAAATCCATATGTTTCATAATAATAATTTTACAAAAAAGGAGCTAAGATGCATGAGCATTAAATCATAATTTTTATTTAAAGAGTTTAAATGATAAAAACAAATGATCTATTATCAGTCAGTGACACTATTTTGATGCTAACTCTTTTTGCGTAAAGGGGTAATGAAATCCTGGTTGGAGATGCAAGTCAGCCCTGACTCACAGTGCAAACAAAAAATGTATGTATACACAGTTGCAATCAAAATTATTCCACCCCCTTGACCTGCAAGACATTTTGCTTCCCAGAACAAAATTTTATGAAAACATAAAATCAACGAATGCATCAGTAAACTATTATAGAAAGTTTATTAATACACATTTGAGATTTGAGTGATTCTGAAAAAGGCCGCCAAGTGCGTCTCTAGGTACTTTTAATGTCTTGTAGCCATAGCTATTTAAATAAACAATTTATTATAGCTTTTGTGAGAGCTCTTTTGACTTTGCCATATTTGCCACTTAACTTGTGCTGTACATGGGCTAAATTTATGTATGTCTAACAGCTCAAGCTAGTTAAGTTTTGTTATAGAGTTTCCAAAGGCTTACTTGTGTTTTTAACACAATTTTGTGCCCTATCATACAAACAAATGCCTTAAAAACAGAAATGTTGGATAGAGATTATATTTTGAATAGCTGTATTGCATTATATATATATATAATGCATTAGATTAAAATATTACTTTATATATTGACATTATCACCTTTAATATTCCACTAAACTGTCATAGATCCAATTAAAAAAAAAAATAATAATAATCAAGATCTTCAGAAAAGCTTACATCTGTAAATTATTGCAGTCTCTCGGGGGTTGAATTATTTTGATTGCAAGTGTGTGTGTGTATTTTGAGATAAATGTAGAAAACAGAAAAAACAGAGATTAGTAGCTTATTATTTCAGCATATTAATAGGTTGGTTGAGTGTTCCCTCTGACGTACTTTTCACCACTCTTAACGTTTGTGGCTAAAACTTTAAAAGTGCTCTCTGATTTAGGTAAAGGTCATTATAAATAGTGCAGGCCTGGACAATACAACCAACTTTCTTGTGCTTCTTAAGACAAACATGTAAGCTATACAATGACATGGGTTTAGGTAGAAATAAATAAAATACAGTAGCATAAGATGTGCACAGTTAAAATATAGCACTTTGCAGATGCACCGCAATTAGCACATAGTTTCACGTAAAAGTTGTTTCCTGTTTGTGCTGAACATCATTTTTTGTATCTGCTTGGACAGTTGATTTAAAAGAATAGATTGTCAGAGTCCATGTGAAGCATTGAAACACGTCAATATACAGTAAGGGCTATATGGCATCTTTCAAAATTAATTTTCTTCAGAATGAAATGTCTGTCAAAAGTAAATAAAAACACAAGTATAATGTAATAATAAGTGATAATGTTAAAGAATGTAAACAAGTACATAAAGCTCTCCTTATGTTGAGCCTTTTTGCCAGTAGGCATTATTTAAAATTGAGTAAAGAAGCCCATCCTATCAGAAAAGTGTTTTGTAAATGTGAAGGAATTTTCTGTATTTGTTTTACTGTTATCTTAAATTACACATTGCAATTGAGTTGTTTTAGGAATAAGGGAAATGTCTGTAAACTTAACGAATGAAGTCCTGACAGAAAATTACAGATGAGTGCTGCCATGATGGATTCTAAATGCCAAATCCCACTACGCAGACAGAATGCAACAGACATCATGTTTTGTCTGATCAGCATGTTACCCTGTCTGTGTCTATTGGTGTTGGTCGGTGCTAGTTTTCAAGGATTAAACATGTTTAATTGCCATTTTTGGGTCTTTGAAATGCCAATGAAGTGACATACTGTACTTCTGTACTACTGTACGTCGCTGATGGTCTGCACTTATGTTAAAATACTCCCCAAAGAAAGTATGCATTTTCTGGACAAACCCTCCCGAACTTCACCCGATCGGGAGCTGTATGTAGAATGAGCACTCGTCTGTTTTCAATGTATTTGAGTCAGACAAGACTTCTGCATTCAGGAAAGAGGTGGAGAGAACCTGAATGAACCTGCATCTAGTGAAAAATTATTTGCTACTCTGTTGGTCTTTAAATATATAGAGATATTGTTTCATATCAACTAATGAAACAAATACACACAAAAATATCTTCATTTGTTTTTCAAAGATGAATGAAAGTCTTATGGATTTGGAATGACATGGGGGTGAGTAAATTATGACAATTTTAATTTGGAACAACATGAAGGTTTTCCATTTGGGTAAAATAAACCTTTAAGGAATGCTGTGGAGTCTGGTCATCTGTCAACAAATGCCCACAGTTAAGAAATCTACAAGAAGGTCAAAATCACTAAACCATGTGTAAACAACAGCTTTATAGAGTAACAATTTGTAAGACAAATGTAAAGAATGTCCTCAGCATTATGCATTTAAATCACTCTTGTACCATGGTTACATTGAAAATATATCCATTTCTGTAAATAATTTGGTATTTACAATATATTAATTACAAATAAAATAAGCACAATAAGAAAATAATAGTTAATTCTACTTATCTATATATAGATTTTAGAAATTCTGTGAAGCATCAAGGTAATTCCGTTTACAGCTGTTAGTCTTCAATTATTGTCTTCAATTAACAGCAGGTATTCATATTTCCATTTCAGCAAAACTTGTCCATTGATGAAGCTCCATTTTAATATGTTGTAGGTCATGTTTTTGTGTTCAGTTTGATTAGCTATTTAACACAGAAACAAAGCCGCCTTTGCTTTTTTCAAGTGCTTGATCTTCTTAAAAATAGTCATTTATCAGAGGTGCATGAAGGTCAAGCCACCAAAATTTTCCTTACAAGATAAGAAAAGCAGTGACATCAGTAGTTATTGTGCGTTAGAAGTAGAGGCTCAGAAGTTCGATGGTCTTATCATCATAGTGGTGGCCTTTAGTGAATATGCCGAACCTTTCCAGTAGTACCATTTGATACCATTGAACCGATTGGTGTTCTGCCCCTGCTGGTAGTATACGCCATTGAGATTAGATGGTCCACAGGCATCAAACCACCAACCTAAATAATACAACAAAAATATATTCTTAGGTTAGGACATGAAAACTAACTGGCAACTATGTATTTTGTGACAATACAAAACGTTGGCCGTAAACATACCCCAGGCTCACAAACAAGGGCTTTTGGACAGTTACAAAAGCTCCACACACTGTATAAAATGTGTTTTCAGCATTTGAGGGGAAAAATATCAAATGGTGATGTAAACACATGAACTGAAGTGAAGACCACTTCATTCTTACCTTTATAGTCTGAAACTTCCATTCTCGAGAACTTGATTGTATAGTTGGCAATATATACATGGATACGCAATAGGTCCACTTATAATGTTATCAAGAATTTTACATTAAAAAAAAAAAAAAAACTAAATAATTTAGAAGCAATAGGCTATTTTCTGTCCTGTTTTGACCCCCTCATCAGAACGCTCCTTTTAAATAGGTGTGACAGATTGTAGACTCGGAAGTAAATGCCCACTGCTATGATTGGCTAACAGTTGTGTATGCTTGTCTGACAGCCTTCATCCTTTCTAGATGGACACTGCTGTGTTTTAGGTTAAAACGCATAAATACTCTGTACATATCAAACGATCTGTAATAACAGACAAAGCAGTGGTGATCACGTAATTAGCACATAGTTTCACGTAAAAGTTGTTTCCTGTTTGTGCTGAACATCATTTTTTGTATCTGCTTGGACAGTTGATTTAAAAGAATAGATTGTCAGAGTCCATGTGAAGCATTGAAACACGTCAATATACAGTAAGGGCTATATGGCATCTTTCAAAATTAATTTTCTTCAGAATGAAATGTCTGTCAAAAGTAAATAAAAACACAAGTATAATGTAATAATAAGTGATAATGTTAAAGAATGAAAACAGTCACTCACACATGTAGGGTGCGACCTTGTATCCAATAATAGTCGGTACAGCATCGTCTTTTAGTTTCAATCTTTCTGAAAATACTGCCTCAAATTGTGCCTTGTTTATAAACGAATCCACAGTAAAATCAATTGAACGAACCAAGTTCTTACCGACGCGGTCTGGCACTTCATTAAAAATAAAGTTCATCAAATGAAGTTCATCGTTTGGTTTCTGCTTAGACCTGCATTTGCCGCTCTTGTCATTTACCTACTACGTGCGCGAATCAGTGGACGGAGCTAAACAGGCAGTGATCTTCTTCTGTGGAGGCAGTGTTTATCCACACTGTTACATCATAAAGTGACACATTCCAAAACCAGTCATTTTGGCATATTGGCTTCAACATAAGCTGTTTTTAGACTAACAAGAAAGTTTTGAGTTCTGAAACTTGAATGTTTTATAGCACAATGAGCTCTTATATATAAAAAGATCAAGGAAATTTCTCAGTTCATGACCCCTTTAATGTCATCATTAATGAGGGCTAAATTCCAAAATAAGCAGATTAATTCCTGGCTAATTTTGCTGGTAAGCCATGACCCATTTATAAAATATATTCTATACAGATTTCTGGGGTAATGCCCAAGTACCAAAGTTTAAAAAAAAAAAAAGGAACTTGGACAGATGAGCACTCAAAATCCATTAGAATAAGACATTTATGAAGCATATAATACAACAGTTATATATTAAGTTATTTGGAAGTACTCTGCTCTTACCTCCTGAAAGCATTTGTGAGCATTTGCAAACACATTTGTCGTTGTCTATGTCTTTTGTGCTGAAATCACTTCCTGGCTGTCCCATGCTACTGGTTCTCCCTGCTGTTCCACTGTAGCCGTTGAGGTTTATCCTATAGAAATGGAAATGCAGACATATACATAATGTTATAAATATCAGTTGATTATATTTTCTTTCTACAATTTATGAATAAGACGAGGCAAAACACATCAACAGCTAAAATGCATAAAACTCTAAATTCTCAGTCTTTGTAAGTTGTTGCATTTTCCTTTAGTCGGGTACATACTTTGTCAGTAGATTTTTCTGGTCTGTCAAATTAAAAGCTTTAAATCAGACATTAAAAAGTGCCAATCCTTGAACTGTAACATACATAGACATCATTTTAAGACATCCTAGAATTGCCAGACAGGAAGGATGTTCCCAAAGGTATATGCAACTAAAATTTCACACAGAAAAATTAAATAATGTCTGTCATTAGCCACTGGCTAATCAATTTTTAGATTTCACTTGGAGGCTAAGAATAAGTAAAAAATAGGCACAGATATACTTTCACAGAATGTTGTGTCCTATGACTGCTTTAGGACACCTACAACCTGACAGAGCATTTGACAGGAATTAATGTGTTATGAAGGCATGGAAAGAGAGTTGCTTGGCTGCAATGTTTATTGCATGTTTTTAGTGTTGTGTGTTAACCTGATGGTGTTTTGTATTTGTCTATACACAAATATTGGCAGTGTTTTATAGACAGGCGAACGGGATCATGTTTATCTTAATACAGTTAATCCTACCAACAAGGGACAGAAGGAGGAGATACCAATGACTAAAATCCTGTGCAGGATGTTTAAGCAGTGGAACAAAGTTGTGGTCAATTTTTGGGGGATTTTTTGTCATGCTTATGCCCAAATACCTAAAACTCTGTAAAGAAGGTCTGAAAAGCAGAGATGCTAATGGGTATTCTTAGGCCATATTGATGGGCATTAATTCACTCTTACTCAGATTTAAATTATAGCCTGGGATTAGATCAAACTCCTCCAGCAGATCCAGCACCAAGTTAATGGAGTAATTGAGTTGTCATGGTCATAAAAGGTCATCTCACGTAAAGACTAGTTTTGCTTCACAAAGTTCACATAAACAGTAGGTAATGTCTGTGAACATATAAACAGCTGAGAAAGAAATTTGGTATATTGGACCTGTGAAACAGCATCTCTTGGACATAGCGGCAACAATACTACACACTTCAGCCAGCAACTATCTCTCTACAGCTAAGCAGGGCTGAGCCTGGTCAGTACCAGGAAGGGAGACCTCCTTGGAAAACTAGGTTGCTGCTGGAAGAGGTGCTAGTGAGGCCAGCAGGGGGTGCTCACCCTGTGGTCTGTGTGGGTCCTAGCGCCCCAGTATAGTGGTGGGGACACTTATACTGTTAAAGTCACCATCCTTCGGATGAGACGTCAGGACACAATCAAGGAGTTTGAGGAGTTCAGAAACGGGGCTTGCTGGTATAGAGAATAACTCCTATAAATAATAAAATAAATTAAAAAATAAAAAAGCATAATAGGGCCCCTTTAAAATATACAGGCCATAAATGCCATCCTGTAATGTAATACCTGATACATTGTCACAGTAATTTTTACGGTAAATGTCTGGCAATCACAGGTGGTGTATTTTTTGTTGTTTTTTTGGGGGGGGTTTTACCATAATTTTTTTTTTTTTCCTTCCCCAGTTTACCTTCTTTTGGCTAAATGCTAAAACAGCATAATTCTGGCAGAGGTTTAGTTATCCCAAAATGCATTTTGATGATCTCAGAGAAAAAAAAAATCAATATGGCTTAAGATGCGACAGAAATACTGGTTCTAGATATAATTCATCCAGTACTAAAATGTATTGATAATTAATTTGATCTAATTAAAATGGACAGTTTTATCCGATTTATTAGCGTATCACATCATTAATTTAGCCACATGCTAATGCTAATGAAATCAAACCTCCCATGCAACTAAAAATGGTAGTTAGCCTTTAGCTTGTTGAGGGGTCAGATGGTAAAAGTTGTTCAGGGGAACTATGTTGTGTCATGTTTTTCATGTTACATAGGCCATGACTATTTCCAGATGGAAAAATATTTTCTTTGGAGTTGTGACAATTGTGTGCCAGCCCTCCAGAGATTTTATTGCAGAATGAACGGCAGGGTTAACATGGGTGTGTACCAAATCAACAGCTTATTCATAGTTTCCTGCTGTTTTATTTCAAATATGAGAACATACTGATAGCAGACTTTATAGAGACAAACCAAAAAAATATTAATAATAATAATAAAGAAGGTTAATTAAATGAAGATATTATAAAATAGCCCGTATAGACACCCCTATGACCACACATCAATTCTGTGAATATGAATATTAATATAGAAAGTTCTGATGCTTGATCACCATAAAGAAATACTCTACAACTCTTAATACCAGCTTCTTCCTTTGTTTCTTTGTCACTCTTACATAGCAAAAAGCAGTCCTGCCTACTGATGGCCATGCAGATATTTACTGTGGTGTAATAAACGGTAGAGCATAATTCTACCGTCATACAGCATATAGTCTAAAACACGCACAAAACTCAAAACGAGTCACAAAACTCCCAGGTATAAAAAAGCACAGGGTAATTCTTCACCTGTAATTCTGCTTCTCTCCATCTAGTGAGAACTGCTCATATTTTGAAAAGGCCGTATTCCCTTCCCAGTCCATCAGATCTATCCTGAGCACATATTGTTTTTCTTGTGTCACTTTAGAGATGATTTCATTCCCCAACCAGTGTTCACCTGAGATATCTCCAAACCCCTGAAATGGAAAAACAGAAAGTCCATGTTTCATAGTAGTGTACATTAACATTTATACATTTATCAGACACATTTACAATGTGAAATTACAAAGCGAATTACAAATGAGGACAATAGAAGCAATAAAAGAGCAATAATATGTAAGTGCTGTGACAAGTCTTGGTTAGTCTAACGCAGTACACGTAGTAAGGTCTTTGTATGTGTATGTACATATATACATATATGTATATGTTCCTGAACAGTTAAACTGCCTGCTGTTCTTCAGAAAAATCCTTCAGGTCCCACAAATTCTGTGGTTTTCCAGTATTTTTGTGTATTTGAACTCGGGCTGCCCTCAATTAAAGATTTTTCCGGTCGACTAGTAGTCGTTCAATTGAAGCATTAGTCGACTAATCACACGTTTATTAATAAACCATTTAAATCATAATAATGAGCCTTTAACTGCCTGCGTAGCCGAATAAGTGTGCATAAAACTTGCCACAGTGCACCTGCAGAAGTAATAACTATGAATGTGTGAGGGAAAAATAGTAAGGAGGCTGCATTAGCATTTTAATAATGTATTGATAAACTAGTGCTTTCTTTGTTTTCGGTTTAAGAGATGAAGTCGGCGACATTGACTCGTCATCCGCAGTAGTGATGCGCCTGTATGCATGTTTCATACGGATTACGTTATCTGAGAATATTTGTTTTCTATTTGAATTGGCTCATTTAAAAGTAGACATTTCACTCTCTATAGATATATTTTTCTGTGTCTGTAAGGCAAGTATACACGGAGTTTCGGAGTTTCGTGCTCAAGTTCACAGAGATGATAGAAAGTGCATCCTGATTGCTTTCATTATTTTACAAAAGTACAATGTTGTGTTATTGTGAGTGCACACAGATAAACATAGAGTCTTTACAGATTCGAAAGATGTATTACTTTTATCTGTATGAGCAAAAATGACAGAGTATTTTAAGAGCAAGTGAGTGCCCCAGCACCTCCATCTGTCCTGCAGTGATCACTACTGTTCAGCTTTCCACACTCCGCACAGACACTTGAACAGTGCACATTTCTCTAGGTTAACATTAGATTGCGCTGCCATGTAAAGTTGCTAATACTTGCATATTTCATATGATAAGCCATATTTGAGGTCGATGAATGATAGGCGAGCATTTGGGTGTCCTGCCCGATGTATTGTTACCACAAAGACCAGCCGCTAATGATCTGTCTGTCACGGACTGTGTGACTTTGCCAATGTGGATTTTTTTTTTTCTGCAACTAAGCGATTAATAAAATTTTGGTCGACCAAGCCTCTTCTGGTCGACTATTAGGGGGCAGCCCTAATTTGTACCCTTTCCAACAATGACTGTATGATTTTGAGATCCATTTTTGCAACTGAGGGACTCAAATGCAACTATTACTACAGAAGGGAAAACGATGCATTAAGAGCAGGGGGTGAAAACTCTTGATTTTTTTCTTATTTAATTTTTCTTATTTTGCCTAAATATCTTTTTTCATTTAGTACTGTCCTTCAGAGGCTACAGAAGATAGTTACATGTCTCCCAGAAGACAAAAGTTAAATTTACCCTGATCTTCAAATTCAAAAAGTTTTCACACCTGCTCGTAATGAATCGTTTTTCCTTCTGGAGCATCAGTGATATTATATATAAGCATATATGAATGCAAGTGTTAGAGGGTCAAGTGTAGATGGAAGAGATGTGTTTTTAGCCATTTCTTGAAGATGGCTAAGGACTTAGCTGCTGGGATGGAGTTGGGCAGGTCATTCCACCAGCAGTTAAGGTAAAAGTCTGTGAAAGTGATTTTGTGCCTCTTTGGGATGGCACTATAATGCACCGTTCACTTGCAAAATGCAAGCTTCTGGAGGGCACACAAGTCAAGGCAATTTAGGTAAACACCATTAAATCCCTACCAATGTGTAATTTTTCCACGTTTGATGAAAATCAACAAGGCCATTAAAGCGCTTCTGTATTACTGTCCATCCACCTCCATCTGTCTCCATGTCACAGTAGGCCTGGAAAAAGAAATGGTACATTTCTGTAAATTCAATTTTGCATGTCCTTCTGCATAAACTCTCATGTCATGCATTTTTTTCCCAGGATTTATCATTAATAAAACTTTTTGGTCACTTTCTCAAAATACTGAAGTCTAAAAAGGAGGTAAAATTGCCTGACTTCAATTAATTCTAAAGAACTGTTTCTTATGAAATGGCTGTCTGTGGGAATGTTTAGAACTTCAGCATGAGAGTCACACTTAAAGAAATAGTTCACCCTAAACCACCTTTAGTCACCCTTATGTCTTTCAAACCACATATTATTTTAATCCTTCCTTAAAACACAAAAGATATTAGGCAGATGTTCATACTTTATTTCATACAAATAGAAAAAAAAAAAAGTTACTTCGAAACAATGGCATTTGTAATATCTAATAACATATTTTTTTTAATTGAACAATTGCTAATTTTCTTTCATTTTATTGTTGGGCTTTTTGCCTTTGAAAATACAGTGTAGACAGGTATGTAGGTGTTAGAGTAGGGGAATGGGATCAAGACATGACTCGGGTTGGACTTCAACCTGAGTCTTCGACAGCCAACAGCTCATACAATACAAATGACTATCCACTTTTGTTGTATGGAAAATAGTGATTTTGATGTTCAGCCTTTTGTGTTTCACTGATTTAAAAAAGAAAGTAGTACATGGTCAGAACAACACAAGGGTGAATAATGAGAAAAGTTTCATTTGTAAATGTTAGGTTTGAATGTTACTGCATTTGCACATGAGTTAAGGTGATAGAGGTTACCTTGAACTGCTGTTTTGTATCGGGTATGGTCAATGAGTAGACCCCGTTTTCCTTGTTCCCTACACCGAAGACTGCAGCACAGTCAGTGTACTGATCTGGGTTGTCCTGCATCATTGAATTGCTACCTGATGAAAGAAATGTCTTGTTGAGCCATACTGGATGGTAGGCTATGCCAGAAATTGCATTTAATTACATGGCTATATAATGTTTATACCGTTTTTTGACTCAATACCATTTTGGATTTTTGTCACAGTGCCCACATTTACTTACTGTTTTTTCACCGTATGGACCGTAATTTCACAAGATTACTGTCAAGTTTTAAGAATATACTTTCATGATCACTAGTGCCTTATAGGTTTTTTACTAAAATTATTCAACTATGACTATGTATATTGTATGTTTATTGTACTCCAGTGATGATTATGTTTTTATGTGTCTCTGTCTGATTAACGGTTGAACTTTTTCCCCAAACATTTGAACAGCTGCTGGTGAGCTGGCATAATATTGTTTTGGGTGTTTATTTTGCCCCAGGTCCCATGTGCGATAACAGTCGAAATGCTGATGCAAGCGGATGGACACTTACCCACAGAGATTGTGTGGATTAGGTTGTTGACTGTATTTGTCAGTTCTTGCTGCTGCTGCTTCATTGCAGAGTTATCGGAGGAGGTGCGGAGCAGTTGTTGCTCCATCTCTTTCATTATGTTAGTCTGCTTTTCCACCAGCTTTTTGAGCTGTTCCTTCTCCTCTTTGAGATTTTCTAGCTCAGTATTTCTCTTTCCTTCTATGTTCTCCACTCGCTTCTCCAGGACACTAACAGGAACCAAGAGAACAATCTTTGAAAAACACTCCTCTACAGAGATGTAGTAAACTCTGAAAGGAGTCAGCAACGTGAAGTATGTAGAAAAGTGTCTGTGACTTGAACAGATCTTTACATACTTAAAGTTTAAAGCAAACTAAAGAGTTTGGAGAGGCAATGTGTGGTGGTGTTTTTAAATAGTCCAATTAATAATGCTTACCGGTTTTTTTCGTTCAGTTTGTTGATTTCACTTATCTGCTGTAGAATTTCTTTTTCCAGTTTGCTGGTTGAAATGGAGTTCTCAAGAAGCTGACGTTCAAGTCGAGTTGTTTGGTTAATAACCTAAAGATGAAAATGGACATTGTGTTTCCCACAGAAAGTATCTTAGATAAGACTCTGCAAATCATGAGTATTTCCATATAACTTGCAGACATTGAATCACTCTCTTCTCTAAAGGTATTTTGTAGTTTTTCAGCTGCTGTGGTCTTCCACTGACTTTTTGGTAAAACCTGTAAAACCATCTTCAGAACAATTTGGCAGTTCTCCACAACATTTTGTAGAGTATAACATTGTCTTTCCTCTTTTAGGTCTTTAAGAAGTGCACTTACACTTCTTTGAGACTTTTGAGCAACCTGTACTAAAAGCCTGACTGTTCATTCAACTCTCATATTCTCCTCTTTTCCATTTTGCACTCATGGGGCCTCATTTTTAAAATGTTGTGCAGAAAACATCCTAAATTTGACCTTTTGATTCTCTCTCAAATATGCGTACGTGTGATTCATAGATTGAACGCACATACAGAAAACGTTCGTACCCATCTCTTTCAGATGTGAAATCTATGAATCGCAAATGACCTTGAACTTGTGCGCAACTGAATAGTTTCAGCTCTCTGCCTTGTAAACGACTCCTAATCAATGTCATTAACATATAAAAGTTCACCAGTCATCATCCTAATCCTTTCATTTAGAACAGCGAGCTGCAAGAACAGCTTACATTTTCAAAAACCCGCAGTACTCAAACAAGAAAAAAGTGTGTACGTCTGCTCAGACCCTGATGTGACACTAAATACTTTTCCATGTCAAAGGGAGTTTTTACAAATATGTGCGTTGGAGTTGATTTAAGTGCGCGCACACTCTAAGATCAAATCTGGGTGTACGCAAACTTTATATATGAGGCCCATGGTATTCAGGCATTTACATATTGATTGTATATAAAAAAGAGAGAGAGAGAGACAAACCTGTATGACTTCGTTTTTGAAAAAGTGTTTTGACCAGAGTACCTGTAAACCATACTTTAGTAAAAGTACATACCTTACAGCATAAACAGTGTGGAGAGCCAATCATGTGTTTTTCTAAAATAAAAATAAAACTGAATACCTCAAAATTCCAATAAATCAAAGTCGACACAACAGCCTTAAACGTCTACAAACACTGAAGTCTCAGCTAAGCTCAAGTACCCAAAAAGGGTGTAAGTCAACCAATATCCATTAAAAGGTCTCAGCCATGTCCTCATCTCATATATAAAACACTTGAGATTCACAACTACCTGCTAATGCATTCAAGTTAAGTAGCCTTGTTGCCAAGTTTGGGTGACTAAGGGCAAAACACACAAGATACTGTCAAATTGTGTCAGTGTCCTATAGATGGCGATATTACTTTTTGTAGCAGAAAAAGTTAGATGTCATGCAAAATGTGACATCATAAATGAATCGGAGTAAAGAGTACATATACTTATTAAAAATGTAGTCAAGTAGAGAAAAGTTAATATCATTGATACTCATAAAAATTACAAAGTAGCAAAAAAGGGAATTATGTAAAGAAACCTCTGGTTTTGACCATATACTGTATATCCAGCGATATATCTAACCACAGCCACAGATTTATTGATTTATTTTTTCTATAAAATCAGAAATCTCTATATTTCTATTGATACAAATTCCATTACTGGCTGTTCACTTGTCTTTAATAATGTCTGAACTTTATATTAGTTTGGCTTATAGTAGTTTTGCTGCTGTATTAAAATTGGAAATGAGAATTGTAAAGATTTTCCTAGTTATCTACATTTTTGGTGTCATACACGGTTTGTACAAAAAGAACCCATGTGATGTAGCCTGCAAACATTTTAGCAGGGCAAGTAAAATTCCAAACAACTGGCCAAACCAGGCCAATAGGAATAATCAGTCGAACCCTGTTAGTTATTGAAATTGACGCCATGCCTGCTGAATTAGACAGTGAAGTAACAACCTCACCTGTGCCTCAACAGTAGTGATTTTTCGGGTTTGCTCTGCTGTCTGACTCAGGAGGCTGGTCCCAATCTTGATCATGGTCACTGTGTGGTTTTGCACTGCATTATTTTGAATTTGGGCCATGTCTTGTTTGAGGTTCTCCTGGATGTAGTTCTCCAGCTGTGGATGAAATCAGATTATTTGATTTGAAAACTGTTGCATCTGAAGTCAATGATACTATCTGCATCTTTGTTTTCCTATATGATACCACTATCTGCATCTCTTCATGTATATTATTCTGAGAGAGGGATGCTCTGCTGCTGTTTTTAGATGCTGAATGTAGCTTTTGCAGATGCGCCTGCGATTTTTAGATAAGACTACAGAAAATACACCCTCAACCTCTGAATTGCAGAAATGCATACCCTGAAAAATTCAGCTGTCATAAGGCATTTAATAATCCAGGAAAGTTGTTTATAGAAAATAACTTTTTGTAAATTAGGCTTTCTTGAGGCTGTATTGATGAAGGGATAGCACAATATGAAAATTATGCCTCTGTTAGCAGATGTGGAGCAAGCTGTTTGTTTGTTAAGCTATTCAACATAATGTCACTGTAGACACAGGTGATAATGTCATTTAAAAAATGACTATTTTTTGGAATAGTACAGTATGAGACTGTCAAGATTTTGTTGGTAAAAATTTTCAGTTTCTTGAACCTTTGTGCTGAAAGGGACATTTTGTTAAGTTGAAGCTCCATGAAAGAATCTCAAACTCAGCAGTGTTGAGTGCAAATCCTTGTATGTTGTCTTTCCTGTATTGAGTTCCTGAAATGAGCCAACACTCAAACAAACAGGATGGAAATGAGTTACATGTTTCAATGCAAACATTTCTAGAATGCTGAGAGGAAAAGAAAATTGCAGTGGCCTTGCCACTGTTTGTTTGTTTGCTAAGTATGAAAGACCAATTACTACTGCACTTTAGCATGAATATTTTTGAATTTGTGCACAACTACTGTAATCACGTTAATTTTGTTTGCCTTCCTCTTCTGATTCCACCAAGCCTTTTTTCTGGAGCCACTTCACGTGAAGGGTGTCATGACGTATAATCGGAAATGCAAGCTGATCTAATCAGTTGTTTACTCCTGCTCCAAAGGATTCAACTAGGCGGCTTGTTTTTTCTGCCTATTTACATGAAAGTGTGACCACATACTTACACATTGTTTTGCTGTCACATATGAATAGCGCCTTGGCCACTTATTAATCAGATATCCCAATAATGTGAGATTCTTATAGTACAGTTCTTGAGAGCCAAAAGAGGGGGAAGTGATTTCCTCTGACCTTAGATTAAGGTCTTAGAATGGACTGCTAAGAGGAAAAGCTCTTCTTCTGCCATACCAAAATATTGTGTCTTTTGCTTCCAAGCAAATATGATATAGTTAAAGGTATCATAGGTGATTGTCTTCAGAAACATTTTTTGTTATTCTGGTTGAAAGTCTCTTCACATCCTGATAGCAATCATTAAGTTAAGTG